>CAUYUJ010000851.1:0-77500 GCA_963575745.1 Prorocentrum cordatum
CCAAGCTTTGTTGCATGCAGCAGAACTTGCGAGCAGTCTCTGGCTTGACCTCCTTGCCGTGCCAGAGAAGGTATCGACATCAAAGGCTTCAAGGTCCATGAAGCCACGGAGTACCAAGCGTAACCTGATCGTCCTTTCCATTTCGCCCTTTTCGTTCTTGACAAACTTCCATTTGTATACGTAGCGTGGCGTCATGATGTTAGACGCCTTGCTTAAGTCAGTCATCTGGAAGCATTTGTTGTCAAGCCAAGTCTTCAATTCTGTGTAAAGGGCTTTGGAATCTTTGACCGGATTTGCTTGGATGTCGGCCTTCGTGAGTAGATCGTCTTCCTTGACGACCACGGCACGTTTGGAAGCAGCACTAACGTATACTCGCATAGTTGTGACGCTGCTGTCATCCAACAATCGGTGTTGCTGCTCGGACAGGACGACTTTGGACATGTCTGCAGTGAAGCAGAGCTCGATGTACTTCCCGTGCTCATCAGAGTCCAGATCATATTTGCTATCCGGATCCGTGGAGCATAAAGGAACGTAGTAAGAAGTGTCCATGTCGTATCCTGGCGGGTGACCCCGCTCCGGCAAGTGGCCTTGCGCATCTTCACAGGTCGTAGAGACTAACACACACTGTGTGTCTGTCATGTATGTGGGAACTGTACGCATGACTTCTTCTGTGTCAGCTTCAAGGAGTGTTCTGTCACCCATCAGTTCAGCATACCACGACTTCAAGATAAAGGCATCCAGATCTTCTTCTGTTTCCTCTATGATGGTCGGGAGCCGACCATCGTTTTCCGCAGGAGGCTGCTCAGGAGCAGCTGCTGGAGGTGACTCGCTTGGTGGTGGACCATCAGCGAGTTCCTCAAACTTAGTGAGGTCTCGGTCAAATCCAGCAGGCGGCTTCCTGGATTTAAGACACTGGATGATGCGTGAGTGTGTAGATCCTGTGATGTCGTGGATGTTCAAGGCAGTGCCATCAGCTTCATAGTAATGAAAACCAGGGGTCACATCATTATCATAGTGCACTAATGTACAGCTGTCTGCATAGGGTGCAGCAGGCAACTTCGTCAGGCTCTTGGCATGTCGTACAGCAACAACGTTTTCAATACGAAAGTAGTTGCGTATGAGGTACTGAAGAGCCAAGTGCACCTTAGGCGAAAGTCGGCTCGCAGCAGTCATCTGCAGCCGTCCCTGTTTCGCTGGTAGATATCCGAAAGTCATGGCGGGTTTCCCCGCTGGCAGACCGGCAATAAAGGCCAATACTGTCCGAAGGGCCGTATTGTCCGTTCCTATCTCGCGGACCATAAGTGCTTCGATGTACAGTGTGTGTCGTGTGTCAGGATACTGTACTCGCACTTCGCGACTGCCGACCTTCACGATGACCTGGCCTCGGTCAGGTTCGTTGCGGATGACCGGGTATGGACCTCTCCATCCACCCCAGTCGTCTTTCGTGGTGGTCGGGCGATGATAGTCCACGAGATCTCCCTCTTTGTAGTGAAATTCACCCGTAGCAGTAGTCTTCGTTCGGAGAGCCCTGTTTGTCTTGGCAACCGCAGTGGCCTGCGTGATTGCCTCCAGACTAACCCTCCTGATTGTTTCCTCCCTTGAGTGATCTGATGATTCAGTGGGCTGATCATGATCAAAGACAGGGAAATCAGGAAGCATAGCTGGTTGTCTGCCATACAGCGCATTGTACGGAGACACTTCATTGTAGAAGGTAAATGCGTTGCTGGCAAACAAGGCTTCATGTAAGAGACGAGTGAAATTGAGAGGGATATTTAATCTATTCATTTCTTCTCCCATCACGTGTAAGAGGTGTCGCAGGATGCCGTTCCTAGCTTCGATAGTTGTAGCGTGTTGGCCACGCGCTCGAATACGAAGCTCTGTTCCCTTAGCCTTAAGGATGGCCTTTGCTGTATCATTATTCAGTGCTCCTTCCCCATCGGAGTTTAAGATTTTAGCAGGGCCATGCTGCATCCAAGTCGTATGATAGGCATCGAGAACAGTATGCATGGCTTTATCAGGAATCTCTGTGCCAGCTGCCCAGCGAATACAACGGTCGATGATGTGAAAAACAATATGTTCCTGTTGGTAAAAGAAAAGATCACATTCGACTTCCTCGTTGAAACGTCCTGGCAGTGACACAGAAGGCATCACCGTGTTGCCTGGTTTGTCCCAGGCTCGACATTCACTACACGAGTCACAAATGCCTTTGATCAGACTCAAACGGGTTTCACCCAGACCAACCTTGGTTAGAATCATCCGCATTTTTGGCTCCTTGGCATGAAACCATCTCAGGTGGAGTTTGCGGAGTTCTCGCTGCACTACAGCTGGGTCGAAGCTGCGCAGGTTTGGGAGGCTGAGCTGAACGTCGAAGCGAGTCCAATCAGGGAGCCTTGGCCTTGGCCTCGGCTCTGCTTGAGGCTGCGGCGGTGGTGGAGGATCTCCTCCCTCCATGCGTCCGCGCCTTGCTGCAACTTGTGGCAGTCTACGGTGATCGTCAGAGCTGCCAGCGCCACTGTTGCCACCATGAGCCCCGTCGGCTCTGGTGATGTCATGGCTGCTGGCGCCTGCGGTTGGATCGCCCTCACCAGGCCGTGGCGGCCTAGGCGCGCGTATGCGCGCTCTCGCGGCCGGCGCCGCTTTTGCGGCTGGCGCCGCTTCTGCGGCTGGAGACGCTTCCGCGGCTGGCGCCGCAGGAGCGGCTTGCCCCGCCGGGCGCGGCTGGCCAAAGTTATCTGGCAGCTTCCATTTTTCGGCGAATCTGCTTTGGCCAGATATCTTGGTGTGGTGAGGATTGCTCTTCTGATATTCCTTCTTACAGCTTGGACAGTCCCAGTAATACGGTTCAACATCATACCACCGACACATCTTCGGATCCCTGCTTACTGTCATGCTTTGGCGATTGCGGTAGTGGTTATAGCGACATCCCACACCTACAGTATGGCACCCAAAGGCACGAGTACGACAACCAAAAAACATCAAATATATAAGAAGAAAAAAAAAAAAAAGAAAGAAAAAAAAATGAAACAACAAAGATGAAAAAAAATAGAAAAAATATAATAAAAAAAACAAAAGCATAAAAACGAAAGAAAGAAACCGCCAGGTGGTGGTCGCCAGATGTCTCCGTTTGGGTGTCTCCGGATTGTTGGGTCGTCCAAGTCGTAGCCAGCACTGTTTGTTACGAACGCATAGCTGCGTTCGCGATTCGCGAATGGATCGCGACCGTAAGCAAACAGGTCTTTGGCGATTTGCACCGCATCAACGATCAGTGACTGCATTCTGTAGGTATACTGTGCCGCCCTTGCTAGTTCTTTGTTACAAGCATTGGCGTGCACATGATTGCCTGGACAACGCTTGCCTCTGAAAGGTGCCAACAACTCTTCTTTGTTTGCCATCATCTGTGTTGGCTTGCGGATGTATTGTCCAAATGAAACTTTGAGACCAGTCGTGCACTGATCAATAATCGTTTGGCAAGTGACCTTGCGTTGTGCCAGTTCCTTCCATGGCTGGATCTCATCCACCCACGTGCCCATTGGTTGTTCCCTAAGAAAGAAACGTCTTAGGTCGTCTTGTAATAGAGCGACTGTTCCACAGAACGTGATGTGAGGCAGGTCCTCTTTGTGGTGTTTAAGCCACGTATCATGTTTGACCTGTGCGTTGAAATAGGAGGGAAGTCCAGTAGTTCTGCAGCTTGGCTGCAGAATCGTGATCTTGACAAAGCAAGTCTTGAGGTAGTGGAGGACTGCTCTTTGTACTTCCGAGTTTCCAAGGTCAACCATAGATATCTTGTCAAGGTTCCCGCCTGACGAGAGTCCCCTCTTGAAGGCTAATATGGATATACCACCCTTGCCCCCACATAATTCAAGCATGTCCACTTGAATATTTCTGCCGTAGCATAACGACTGGACTATCGAGAAGACATCAGCATGTGAGTCAGCGGGTTGCCCCGCCGGTAACATCATGAAGATGTCCTCAGATTCGCTGTCCGAGTCCGAGTCGTCAAGAGGAACGTCGTTGAAATATGTGGAGCAGTCAAGCCCTTTGAGGTCCTCTCCACAGTCGTCGTTACCATCTTCCACTTTCTTCGGGACTTTCTTCGGTTTGATGCCGGCTTCTTTGTCAGCTTTCTGCTTTTCTTTCTGTTTTTATCCTGGCATCAGTGGGCAACGCAGTTTCCGCGGAGAGATCCGCTGCGGAGGAATCCGCTGTAAAGTCAGGAAATGGCGGAATTTCAGGAAGGTTGTTGGTGGGTCGCGTTTGGCAACGCTCAATCGAAGGGGGAGGAGATCGATCGTCGTCGACGATCGTCACACGCTTTGGGCGTGGCCTTCGCGACTCACCATTGCCATGAAGAACTGGAGCCGGAGGCTCCAGTATAGCCGAGTACTGATGTTTGTAACCCCATCAGGTAATGGAGCTACATAATTGTACCCAGTTGGCTGATCCTGGATTCTGATATCTTGAACGATCTTGTTCGTGTCCAGGTCGGTCGTGACTCTACGAACCACATGGTCCCATTGAGGGCCCTTTTGTGGACATTGGACGTAGTGTCTGACCTTTTTGTCAACGCGTGTACACACACTGAGGTGTACCGCACTCCGCTCATTCCTGATCATGTTGGCTTTATCGAGTTGAACAAGGAAGCGTGCAATAATAATAGCCAAAGTTTTATACCGAAACTCGGCACGTTGCTGATCTTGGCCATACCAATCCAAATCATGCTCCTTGTGTGAGCCACAAGTACACTTCCATAAGTTTATCGGTATATGAGGACAAGATGTAGCAACTTGTATATAAGAACCACTGGGATATTTACTGGATCGGTCAAACTTGATACCGAAATGACAGAGTCTCATTCGTATAATGCTTAGCTTCAAATCTTCGATAACATCTTTGATCGGACCCTGTTTCCAGAAATACCCGGGTGGCCCAGGATAACAATCTGCATTCTCAGAGCACGCGCTTTGATCAGGAGATTTTGTATACGTTGATAATGTGGTCCCGCCCTCTTTCCTGGAGTACGAACGTACCAATCAGAGGGTGTGGCCACCCACAACAGATTGTAGTCTCCTGCCAACAAATTTCCCAAATACTGTGTTCCAGTTGAAGTCATTACCTCATTATGGGTAATCCGGTCGCATATATATCCACGGGTTCGGAGTTCAGCGCAAGCTGTGCGAATATCTTCGATGACAAGACATTTTGAATGATTTTTTCCTCTCGGGCCTCAGCGCGGCCAACGTATGTAGCGAGGAGGCCGGTATTCGGCTTCTCTTCGCAAGCGAGCGCCGCCGGCGCGCCCGCCTGCCCCCGTCAGCGGCGGTCGTGTGACCACGTTGCCGTCTGACTCGGAGGCATGCTGTTAGCGGATGGCTCCGCAGGAGTCGCTGGTGCGGCTACGCTCACGATTTCCACGCGGGTTGGCCCCGCAGAGTCCGACGAACCTCCGCCCGTGTAGCTTGGTGGTGGTGGCGGTGTCGCGGGTGGCCCCGCTTGGTTCTCAGGCGCCCATTTGTTCACCGCCTCCTGGACTGCCCAAAATATCTTGGACTTCAGGGCATCCTTCATATGTGGCCAGGTCCCTTCGGGACACTGTTGGCCCTCCCACCAGCTGTTCAGCGTCCTGTCCACGATCAAACGGGTCGTGTCTTCCAGGAGCTGCTTGTCGAGATACGGCTCGACAATGTACGTATCAGTCGTGACGGTCATGGACTGTCCCGTCGCAGGTTGCCCCGCTGTGGTCTCGGCGGGTGGCCCCGCACTTACTCCGGCGGGTGGCCCCGCACCTACACCGGCGGGTGGCCCCGCACTGACGGGGTCCTCTTCGTTCTCCGTCTCGGTGTAGCCATCTCGACTGCTGCGGATTGTGAAGGAGTTCGTGACCGTCTGGCTTTTAGCCCCGTCATACAAACCGCAGGGAATCGCGAGATGTCCCGAGGGAGTTTTCTTCGCCTTCAGGACCTTGGCGCCTCATCCCAGCTTCAGGGTGTAGTCACCGCTGGGGAAGATAACCTTCTGGTAGCCTGGCTTCAGCACGATGATCGTGTCACGTGCTTCCATGGCACCAAGGCCCCAGATGGCCGGGAGGTTGGCACCCGAGCCTTCTGCGATGTTGGAGGCATACTCCTCGATACGGGGGCTTGCCTCATTGGCGTATTGCACCCCGATCTTGAAGTTGCCCATTTTCCGACATATCGCAGCACCCTCACCGACACCGTTAATGTAGAGGGTCTTGCTCAGGGTACATATGGCAGGTCTGTGATTGTACCTGGCCATAGCCTCCTGGAAGGTTCGCCCCGCATTGGCTCCAATGATGTTCACGTTGGAGCCAATGTCTAGCATGAACGAGATGCACGGCAGTCCGTCTTCGTCGGGAAAGAATGTCCCATTCCGCGCTGCCAGAGCCATCGTACCATGGTCATCGGTGTGGTACGTAATCTGTGAACCAAGTGTGCCTTTCAACAGGCGTTGTTCAAGCACCCATTGGCTCATGGTTAACTCGGTGCACCACATCTGCTCATATTGGCGGCGCTCCTCTACGGTAATTGGTTCCTGTTCAAGAACCCAATAATTCGCAGAGAGTGTGGACATCCATTCACCTCCTGGCGGCAGCGTGTCCGTGTCGTCACGTGCATAGGTCAGCCATTTTGTATCGATCATGAATGTGGTGTGGAACTGGGCTGCCTCCGCGCTCTCAGCGCTTGCCCGGCTCCTAGCGCTGACCGGGCTTGCCACACGTGAGGTCCTGGATGATCCAGTCGGCCTGTGCGCACCGCCTCCGCTCCTGCCACTCCGCCTGATGTTGGCCTCCATTGCCCTCAGGAATCCTGGATTCGGAGGTCCATTTGCGGGTGGCCCCGCTTTGGCGGCGGGAGCCGCTTCGGCGGGTGGCCCCGCTGCTGGGGGCTCCTGTGCTCGAAGCGTAGGCAGGATTGGCATCTGGATGCCATGCTCTGGCGCTGGCCAGGGGGATTCCTGTGCAGCTGGGGCACGTGCGGATGGCTCCGCCGAGTGCGCGGCTCGAGCCTCTAGTGCCTCCACTGCTTCCCGTAGCCGACGCATTTCCCGGGCATCTGCCACGTACCTTTCCTGCTGGCGCGCCTGTTCCGACTCAGCGTCGCGCTGTCCAGCATACGGGAAATGTGCTGTAATTATGCCCGGCCCACGACATACAGCGCAGGGGGCCTCGTTTGGCGCACCTGGCCGCTGATTGCGGACGTGCTGCTGTGCAACACGATCCCAGCATATATCGTGGAAGAAGTGCCCACACGCCAGTCTCCACACTATAGTGCCCATCTCGTAGGTGTCCATACAGATTGGGCACTGTGTGAAGTTGTAGTCTGAAATGACTGGAGCAGGCACGTCTGGGCGAGTCCGAGCTTGGCGCTCGAAAGTGGTTTCGCCCTCCCGATAAGGCGTCGGTGGCGGCCGTCTATCTGTCCGTTCAGCGGGTGGCCCCGCGTCTGCGGGTGTCCCCGCTTGGTTTTCACGCTCGATCCTTCTCTGGATCGCGCGTTGTTGGCGCAGCCTGGCGTTGTCCCGAGCCTGCTGCCTAGATGCCAGTATCGCCTGCTGCGTGTCGTGCACGTCGCGGAAGTAGTCTGGCATGCTGCCCATAGCGGCTGGCACCGCGAGACCAGCTGGCTGAACCACGGTCTCGGGGTCCGTCGGCGTGGGCATGTAGGCGTAGTGCGGCATAGACTGCGCATCGACCGCTCGTGTAAACTGCAAACGAAACATCTCATTGGCAAGATTCCGAGTGTATTCGTTCGCAGGAGGCCCCGCAATCATAGGAGTGTTATTCATCTGCGCGTAGTACTCCGGGTACATCGGCGCGTCCATGGCCTGTGCCTCTGCTGGTCCATGATTGTCCCATCCATATATTGGGTGTGATGCTATTCCTGGAATAAACACCTGTCGATATGGATTCGTGGGATCAGCATTTGGAGCATCTTCAGAAGTCCAGCTCCAGAGAAGCCGAAAGTCGCCATGAGTCGTAACATCTATGTTGCGGTTCCGCAACAGGCTGGGCACTCTATCAGCTTGTTGCTGCAGAAAGGTAGCCTGTGCTCTCAAGTTGGCTGCCCGACGTTCGTAGTCTGAACCTTGCTGTCCGTCAGCGGGTGGCCCCGCATGTGCGAGTGACTCCGCAGGCGTTCGCTCGGCGGGTGTCCCCGCAGCCACTCCTCCTTCACTACCCTTCGGAGTGCCAAAGGGAGTGGTTGCCTGGAGTGCTGCTGCGAGCGCCGGATTCCCGCGAATCGCCTGGAGTCTTTGCCACAAGCTGTTCTCGCTCGTTTCAGACGGCGGAGTCCGAAACGGCGAGCCACCATCTGAACCGCCCATAGGGACAAACCTCGCACCTCCAGCCTGCTGCGGAGGGCGTTGTGGTTGTGGTCCTAGGACGCCTGGTGGCCCCGCAGGAGTGCGCAGGTTCCTCTGCTGTGCGTCTTGGATACCTGTATGCACCGCCCACGGGTCAGCACGATATAACTGATCGGTCAGTCCAGAGACGTCGGCTGATGTCAAATGACTGTTGAGGGCCTGGACCCATGACTGCTGGTCCGGCCTCAAAGGAGATGCTACCATTGCTACTGGTGTGACCACTTGTTGCCATGAACCGTCCGAGGTGTCTGCCGCGGGTGTCCCCGCACCTGCGGGTGGCCCCGCTTCAGGCATGACCACGTCCTCCTGGGCATTCATCATGAGGACTGTCTGTGTGTCGCACGGTCGTGGAGCAACATCTTGCTCGGTCATGACCAAATTGAATGGGCGACCGTCCGTTTTAGTCCAGCCCTTTAGGTACATGGCGTGATCTTCCATTACACCCAGAGTTCTGTCACACATTTTAAGTGGCAGGTAGTCATCGGTGCGAATCCTGTCCGCGGGTTGACCCCGCCTCCGCGACTTGTCATAAGCCAGCGGATTGCTCCAGGCTTCGCCGACCCGATATTTCGCAATGCTCACTATCTGGAGGATATGATCGGGCGGTATACGTCCGTCGTGGCCCCGTGTCATGACTATGTCATTTGCTGATCTCCATAGAGAGAAGCCACTGGACAACATCTTGTTGATGCTGCAGAATATGAGCACCTCCGAGTCAGGACGGATGCCCGATTGAATCCTCGGGTCGCCCGGGAGGTAGGGGCAACCGTGCACAAATTGGCGCCCCCCCTTCCTCTTAGGGTTGTCCTGTGCGAGGCATGAAAGGCCATTAGCAAGGATGTCCTTGACATACTCCCACTGTGTCCCGTGGATGAAATATACTGGGTCGTCTGGTTCTTTCATCCATGTTGTGATCGGCTTGTACAGCGACTCGGGACAGTGGATGCCTGGACTGCTGTGGCCGTTCGTGGCTCTGATGAAGTACTGTGGCCTGCGTGACTTTGGTCGAAACCTGGGAGGCAGCAGCATGCTGTCCTCAACGCACTTCATCTGGAGCCTGCCCTTCTGCATGCCGTGATGGTCAATCATCTCACAGCAGTTTAGCAGCACCCAATACACGTATGACGTGTGGGGCCTGCCCTTGATCAGCACCTCGTGCATTTCACGATAGCCTTTCCACTGATCATTTTCAGTCCAGTTTGTCAGCAGATCGTCAACGACAACCCAGCCATCGTTTGGATCGAAAGTGCTGATCTTTTCGAAGTGTCGGCTGAATCCGTCCTTCCAATATGGGCTGTGTCGTAGGGCTGTAGAGAACCATATTGACACCTTGGTCATCTGCCCTTCACGCGGCAAGGTCGGATCCATGCCGAACCTCTCCATGACCTTCAGGAGCTCTGCTTTATGCTGCGCAACGCGTAGTGGCGGCCTGTCTCGCAACATATTTCCCACGGTTTGTTGTTCACGTTCCCAGTCGTTGCGGCACTCGAAGTTACGACGAACAGGACAATTAATGACATCGTATCGGTCCGTGTCGTCTGGAGTGACTCGTGGGTTTATGGTGCGCTTCGGGCCTTTGCCTTCAATGCCTTGCCAGTATTCGATGGCTCCCAACGGGATGTTCCTTAGAACAGACATTATTGGCTGCCCTTGTGCGGGTGGCCCCGCTAATGCAGCCGGCGGCGCTTTAACGGGTGGCCCCGCTAATGCAGCTGGCGCCGCTTTAATGGGTGGCCCTGCAGAACCTGCGGCCGACGAGGCAGCTCCAGCGGATGACTCCGCGCCAGGGTTCGGGTGACCTTGGTCAGCAACTGCATCATCGGTTAGTTTCTGTCGGTCGCCAAATTCTTTGAGGACTTTGAAGCGTTCTTCTCTTGAGAGAGTGCCTTCTGCGGGTGTCCCCGCTGTTGCGGCTGGCGCCGCTTTAGCGGGTGGCCCCGCAGAGCCCTTGTCCTCCTTAGCCTTGGCGGCCGCTTCCGCCCGCACCGACCTCATCCCAGCTTCGGGCTTCGGCTGCGCTTTCATTCGTGCCGAACCTGGTCGTGGTGCAAGGCGCGGCTGATGCAGGGTTGGAGTCCAGTCGCCTCGGAAAGCTGCCTGAGGCTTGTCGCGAGCTTCGTCCTTGACGTCGCCTTGGGTCGCCGGTGGCATCGGGGTCGATGGTCCAGCAAAAGCCTTCCTCCTCTCCGTCACGGACAGACCGGGAGGATCTACCGGCTCAGGGTCATCCGTCTTGGCGATCCCTCTGGCCTTCGCCCGCCCCTGTGTGCCTTCGGGGCTCTTGGACGGGTGCCTTTTCGCAGGAGTCGGTGAAGACGAGGAGTCGGCTTCAGGTCTTGGAGGTGGTCTGCTGCCCTTGCCCGGTTGTGCACCAGGAGGGTCTCTAGGAGGGCCTTCTGGCTGGCCATGATCATGGATGATCTGCCTCATCTGGTCGATGTCGGCAGTACCTTTTATGGCCAGCTTGTACTTGCCATTTTCATGGCGGCGAATTACCCTCGTGCAAAACCACTTCTGCGCCGAAGAGCTGCAGTACCAGCAGGCGCATCCATCAGGGAATGGATTCTCTGAGCCGTCTTCCGCCGCCCATTCTTCATTCAGTTCGGTGTGGTCAGTACCGGCGGCGGACCCGGCAACAGATGCAACAGCTATCCAATCTTCGTCCGCGGACCCAGCGGCTGGCGCCGCGTCTGCGGGTGACCCCGCTTCTTTGCTGGATCCTGCGGGTGACCCCGCCTCTTTTTGGAATCGGCGGTTCCATTCCTTGAGGCGATGGTCATTGGGAAGCTGTACCCAATTTTCCCTGACGATGTTGGCCACCTCTTCGGTCATAGGGACACGATCGGCTTCGGTGATGCGCTTTCCTCCTCCAGGGACCTCCTTATTAGGATCATGGACGTTGCCGGCGTCAT
This sequence comes from Prorocentrum cordatum, assembly GCA_963575745.1. Taxonomy (NCBI): domain Eukaryota; class Dinophyceae; order Prorocentrales; family Prorocentraceae; genus Prorocentrum; species Prorocentrum cordatum. The sequence goes on from CAUYUJ010000851.1 coordinate 11,295, forward strand.
CTCCATGAAACCAATTCCACGGGGTCTCACCGTGATGAGGGCTCCTGGAGGGGCGGTCCATCGGACACCTGCGCATGTGACCTTTGAAGGGCTCGCACTGACATACTTGTTTCCTGTATGTCTTGCGATCGTTGATGATCTCCTGTTTCTTAGCCCTTTTGCCCCAAGCCTCTGGCGTCTTGGTCTTGCCACCCTTGGTACGTATTATCGCGCCAGTTTCGTCCCTTTTAGTGCAGTACTCCTTAGAATACCAGTGGCGAAGCGTGTCCATCGAGTAGCCGGGGTACCATTTGATGTACCAATCCGGCACATGCTGAGCAGATACTCCGACGGAGTGCTCAGTACTGTATGGATAGCCCGATTCATCATGTGTAGGGCGTCTGGGAGCTGAACGGCTCCTTCTGCGGGCTGGCCCCGCTGACGCACTACCGCGTGCCATTGGCCTTTGATCGTCATGCTCTGAGTCTCGGGGAGGCGACGGTCGTCTGTCCCTCTTGGCGTAGAGCATGTCCTCCGAGTCCTCTGAGCTGTCCTGGACCATGAACACGTTTTGATACGGGCTTCTGAAGTACCCGATGTCGTTTAACTGCTCCATCGTGAGGTCGTTAATGTCCATTTGATCACAACCTTGCATGAATACATCCATAGACCAAGCGGGTGGCCCCGCTGTTGCGTCTGGCGTCTCTTCGGCGGGTGACCCCGCGAGAGCTTGGAGTGCTGTCAGCATCTGAGATGCTGACATGTCCGAATCCAAGTATGGACGTAGACGTGCAGCTCCTGGGTGTGACAGCAGTTCGTTCATGGTTATCTGCTGATGTGCTGGCGCACTCAGGTGTCGGATTGCTTCTGAGACCTGCTCTTGGAGCATGTCCTTATAATCTTCTTCGGCTTCTTCGGAGTCGGAATACGCGGGATGGCCCCGCATTTCGTCATCGGCGTCTCCCGCCTCCGAACCAGCCCACGAGGGATTTGGCAGCAACGGCATGCCAATCACTTGCGGGGCCAGCACGGCGGTGAGTTCTTCCTCTGTTGCCGGGACGGTCTCGGCTTCGGAGACCTCGTCGCCGGCGGGTGGCCCCGCTGGAAGACCGAACCAAGCAATGTACGCGACCTCGTCGACCTCGTCCCAGCCGTGGAACTCGTCGAAGAGGGTCACTGCGTAGTCTTCCAGGGCTACAGTTGCTTCAGCGTAGCGGGCCATCACGTAATACGTGGAGGAGCCCGCGGCGGGAGCCGCTTCTGGATTGACGTAAAACTCGTAGTCAATGTAATCTATGTCATCCATAAAAGAATTTTGAGCCAAATGTACGGATCCCTTTCCTTTCCCCTTCGGGCATTGATCGCGCAAATGCTCTGTGCTACCGCATTTATGACACTTCATAGTATTGCCAGAAGCGTCCCTAGGGTTGCCCCTCCGCCCTTTTCCCTTACCGGAGGTCCGCCTGTGACCCCGACCTTTGCCTCCGATAAGAACTTCTTCAAAAGCCATATCAGTTAAGGACGTGAGGAAAGCAGTAATACCCCTACCATGCATACGGCGTCTGCGACCTCCTTTGCCACGACCCTTTCCAAATCGTTTGAAATGTCGGCGCACTGCACGTCTCACCTTTCTGACTGGTTTCTTCATAAAGCGCCTCCAACGGCGTTTTGATTTGCGATAAGCCATAAAGGCGGCTTCCGCTCTTTGTTGTTCAGAGAGGTGAGTGCCATCCGCTGGGTAGTCATTACCAGCAGAGACTATGCCATTGTGCTCGTCGTCAGATGAGGTGTCCGTGTCAGTGCCAGATTCAAACGGTGAGGGTGGCTGAGACCCTTGAGCGGATGACTCCGCTTGGCCCCAGAGGGTTGTGCCCGAGGGCGGGCTTGCAGTGTAGGCGGCGCCTGGCGAGTAGTTCGACCAGGCGTTCGCCTCAGCTGCCTCTGCCGATGCCTGCCGGTCTGCCCTAGAAGGGCAGTGGCCTCGTTGGGCATATCGGCTGGGTCAGCCCAGGGATTTGGCTCGCCAGGACCAGCGGGTGACCCCGCAGTCGTGGCATAGACACCTGCATGTGAGTGGTGCCCTGTGAAGATACACGCTATGTTGCCAGGAGAGCGCTCGGCAACATGTCCGTAGTTCCTCATCCTGGTCAGCAGCCTGTCATAGTCTGCTTGTGTTCGGGGCATCTGATGATTGAAGGGCACAAGCAGGTGTTGGGCTCGTGACGCGCCAACGCCTAACGCTCTGAAGAGAATCAGCGTTAGGATCTGAAAGTTGGGGATGACAAAGCCAACAGAGTTAGCCTCGTCACGGGCCATCTCGAATCGAGCTAATACTGAGTCGATTCGCTCGCCCCATTCGACGCGGAAGTCGATAAGGGCAGTGCCAGAGTTGAGCTGGCGCTCATCTTCCAGATTTTCAAATTTGGTGCTCAGTAAGTACAGTATATATGTTACTGCATCCGTTGGCTGTCCATTGACAGTAACACCATAATTGATGATCTGGGAGGGGACCTGCATGGCGATACGACGAGCCAGACCTTGAAGGCCTCGTTGTAGTGCTGCAGCTTGTTGTGGTGGTGTCATATTGCCACTCGTTACGTTAAACCATGCATGTACTTCGCGAACGTATTCGCGAAAAGGCGTAGTACCGGCAGGGTCCCATGAAGGGCCAGTAGTACGCGTGTCGTCCATCCCCTGCCGCATGTATCCCACAGCACATCCCATTATTACCCACAGAATGCCGAAGATAGTTATCTTGATCCAATGCATATGCATTTCGGCTTCGGTGATTGGTTTGGGCTGTGGTTTGTCAGGCTCTGGCGTGGTAGCCGTGAGGCGCCTGACCGGCACGGGATGCAGGTGGCCCCGCTGCGGGGAGCCCCGCAGGGTGACCACGTTCTCGATCGAGTTGCCGATTGGCATCTGGTGGAAGTCGGGAGTGTAGTAGCGCAGTGAAGTAGGAGAAAGCGTCTCGAGTTCGCGGGTTACCCCGCTAGCTCGATCGCGGACTGACTCCGCTCCTCGCAGAGCCGGCGCAACATGGTATTCCACCGTAGTAGTAGTCCACCAAGTTGTGCCGTGGATTACAGGAATCAGAGCGAGAGCCAGCCACTCGAGAGTGTAGCCAGCTCCGCTACCAAGTCGAAAACAAGCTGGTAAGCTTAGGTATGTGTTACGCTTTAAGCGTTGCCATATCCCAGGCTTTGGCTCATATCGCATGAGCAAGAGTGCAAGACGAAGCTTGGGATCTGGAGTAAAGGATAGGATGGGCATCGTCAATGGAAAAGGTATTTTCCGATCTCTGATGCAAGTCGTGCGCCTCAGTGAGGCACAGTCATATATTTGGCCGGGCCCGGCTTGAGCCAGGCACGGCAGCGGTACATGCTCGATTTATACCTCGCCTTTAACCTTCTCCGTTTAAAGTCCTTTCTCCTCATGATCCTCCCTCTTCCTTCTCCTCCTCCTCCTCCTCCTCCTCCTCCTCCTCCTCCTGCTCCGCCCCTCCTCCCCCCCGCCATAGAGGGAGAAAGCTTCGGAACTCTCGAGGAAGCCGTACCCCTGCTTCGGGTTGTAGCTCTTGACGCGGCCGATGTACACGCCTGCGCCGCCCCCGCGGGACCCAGCTTCGAGCTCGGTGTGACCCCTTTCCTCTCATCTTCACCCTTTCCTCCTCCTCCTCCTCCTCCTCTTCCTCCTTCTCCTCCTTCTCCTCCTCCTCGTCATCATCATCATCAGCATCATCAGCAGCATCATCATCATCATCAATATGATCATCACCATCAAAATCAGCATCATCGTCAGCATCATCATCATCATCATCATCATCATCATCACCATCATCATCATCATCATCATCATCATCATCATCATCATCATCAAGAGCATCATCACGAGCATCATCAAGAGCATCATCATCCTCATCATCGTCGTCCTCCTCATCAACATCATCATCATCTTCATCATTAGCATCCTCCTCCTCCTCATCCTCATCCTTATCCTCATCATCCTCCTCACAATCACCATCACCATCACAGTAACCATCACCATCCGCAGCATCATCATCATCATCATCAGCATCAGCATCATCATCCATTCCATCATCCTTAACATCATCATCCTCAACAGCATCATCATGATCGTCGTCATCATCAGCAACAACATGTCATAGCCATCACCATCATCATCACCATCATCATTACCAACACCAACACCATCACCACCACCACCAACAGCATCATCACCATCATCATCAGCAGCATCATCATCAAGATCAACAACAACATCATAATAATAATCATCATCATCATCAGCATCATCATCATCATCCACATCAGCATCATCATCATCATCATCATCATCGTCATCAACACCAACAACATCGGCATCGTCATCGTCATCATCATCATTACCATCAGCAGTATCATCATCACAATCGTCATCACCATCACCATCATCTGATTCGTGAACGTCGTCGCCGTCTTCACCGTCGCCGTCGCCGTTACCGTCGCTGCCACTGGCATCACCATCGTCATCAACATCAGCATCACCATTCATTATTATCTGCCCTCCTCCTCTCCTCCTACTGAGTACAACAGAAACGTAAGACACCACGCACGGCGATCATCGCAGGGAGGAGGGACAGATAAACAGAAAAAAGAGGACCAGCAAACATGTAGCTACTGCAGGCTAGTGAGAGAAAGACTGCCGAATCCTCTCGGAGGGTAGAGTGGGGGGGACTGCCATCCGAAGCAACCTTGCCCGAGCCTGGAGAAACACAACAACGGCCGAAAACTGTCAGAAACCTTCCGCCGTGACCTGCCCCGCGATCCAACCCGCGCGGGGAGAGCGGCCCTGGGCTCTCCGCTCTCGGTCGTCCGGCCCAAGGCGGCACCCCGGTGGTCCCCGCCGTTCTGGGCGCTGGGCGGCTCCGCGTCCACCGAGAGCAGCGGCTGGCCGCGGGGGGGGGGAGGGGCACGGTTCGGTGGCAACTCACGGGGGTCTCCCATGCCGTCCTGCTGGCTCCTGCGAACCGACGCCAACCAAACGCTAAGCGACTCCAATCGATGCCGATCGACGCTGGGTCGACCCTGACCGACGCCCCAGATCGACGCCACATCGGCGCTGTCTCACTGATTTCAAGAGTTTGGCGCACGCTAGGGCACTCCAAAGACGGAACTGCGAGGACGTGCGGAATTGCGAGGGTTGCGCTCGCAGCGCAGGGGGCGCAGGCGTCGCAGGCAAGGCTGGATCGAGACCGGGCGCTGTGGCCCTCCTCGGCCCCACCAGGCTGGAGCCCCAGCCGGATACTCACACAGTCGGCCGCATGTGAGCCCTGCCCCACCCCCCCCGATTTCGAAGGGGGGGGGGCTCACTCCGCCTGGGAGCTCCCGAACGAAGTGAACCCCGACCCCCCCTTCGAAGGGTGGGGGGGTAGGGTTCACATGTGGCCACCGATCACCACCGAGGGTACCCTCCCCCAAGATGCACAAGAGCACAAGAGCATCCAGCAAACATGAAGAACATGAAGGTACCCTCACCAAACCAGCCTCGATCTTACGGTCCGACGGTACTCACGGCTCCCTCGCACCCAGCGCCTGTCCCTCGCAGCGCGAGCGCGGGAGGGCGCGGGAGGAGCCCACGGCAGAACAGTCAGCCTCGACCCGATCCCTACCCCAAGAATTGGCGAGCCCAACGGCGATGACAATCTGTAGGCGTACGCCCTGAGAAACTGGGGGAGTCCTTCAGATCGGCACGGAGATCGGGTGATGCCGATCACGGGGATATGGATGTGTTTCCAGGCTGGCATACGAAGGAAGAACGGCACAAGCTCGGATGTCCACGCGGAAGTCTTGGGTCGGCGCTGGACATCCATCCTCCTGGCGCGCGGAGCGTGCCAAAGTCGGGGACCCACTGACCCGGGTCAATCCAGACCCAGGTCAGTCAGGCTTTGCAGGATCCGGCAAAATCCAGCAGAATCCTGCAAGATCCTGCGCCCTAACCCAGGTCAGTGCAGCCCTGGCTCTGCAGGATCCTGCAAGATCCAGCGCTCTGGCTGACCCCCGTACTGACACCCGTCTCTTGAGCCCCGAAGTGCGAGGCGGGGATTTATCCATATCCACCTGGACACCGACGTCCCGGTGCCCCAGCGGGCGGTGGATATGGATATATTTTGGTCCCCGGGGGCCCGAATGTGTCCATATCCACCGCCTGCCGAGGCTCCGAAAACTGACTCTCCAGGCGGTGGTCATGTATAAATTCCCGCCTCGGACGAAGAGGGACGGCACCCGAGGCGCCGGCAGGGGGATCCAGAGCAGAGGGCATATGCGACCAAGTCAGCGATCCTGCTCAAGTTGGCCAATGGCTTGTCGGGCGCGGAGAAGGTCGCCAGCCGAGCGGCGCACACACACACACACACGCACACACACACACACACACTCGGCTCCTGGCCCACGGGCGTGCGAAGCCTGGGGACTCGCCATCGTTCGGACGTTCATTCCCCGTGCGTTGTTCGGCTTCGTGCGTGTACATCTCAAGATGACCTGCAAGGCTCCTCGATGGTCCTCGCTGAGAAGGAATGCTCACGTCCGAGCGATGCCAAGAGGAAATCGTAAGTTCCGCTCCTGGTCGGAATCCCTTCGAAATCGCTCCCTGATCCGTGCCCAGACACGTTCACGCTCCCAAGTGTGAGGCGGGAATTTGTCCATATCCACCGCCTGGGAACCGAGGTCCTGGTGCCCCAGCGGGCGGTGGATGTGGATATATATAGTCTGGCCCCCGGGGGCCCGAAAATGTCCATGTCCACCGCCTGCCCAGGTCCCCGAAAATTGGTCCTCCAGGCGGTGGCCATGTATGGATTCCCCCGGGTCCGACGCCAGCGATCAAAACGACCCTCTCGTGGCGAACACGCGGGGAGGCGAGGCGTGACAGGGGCGAGGCACGAGCGGAGCAGGGGCGCAGATATAGTCCAAGCGGCTGCACGCCGAGGCCCCGCGCGAAAGGGAAAGCGGGGCTAGATAAAGAGAGATGGAGAGAGAAAGAGAGAGACGTAGGAGTCGGGGGGGGAACGAAAGGGGGGGAAGGGTAGGGTAGAGAATCAGCTCACGTAGCTGGTTTCCCCAGCGCCTCCCGGCGCCGGGAGGCGCGCATGCATCGAGGCATGGGCCCGGCGGCGGGGCCGAAACCAGCTGCATGCAGCAGATTTCTTAACCCCCCCTTTCCCTATCCCCCCCTTCCGTTCGGCCCGAGAGGAAGAGAGAGACCTAAGAGGCAGATAAGAGAGAAAGAGAAAGCGAGAGCGATGGGGAAGAAAGAGAGAGAGAGAGAGAGAGAAAGATAGAGAGCGAGGGGGCAAGATTAGAGGGCATCCAGCAGCATATCGACGGAGCACGGGCCCACCATCCACGCATATGACATCGATTCAAGGAAGGTCGTGCGACCTCCATCCGCGCAGCTGCTGGAGGTTATGTTTGGGCAGCATTGTTTACAGAAGTCCCTCATGATGGCACCATTTTGAAAACAAACTCCTATCCATCACTGAGGACCGTAAGCTGCGAGGAAGCTTCAAACGAAATCGCGATGTTGAAAATCATAAACCCTCCACACGAACGACTGTCGGGAAATGTACAGCTCTAGTGCAATAGAGTGAAAGGAAGACTCGGGAGAAATGCCCGGCATGCCCTACCAGCACGCCTAGCTGTGCGACGAGGACCCACTTATGTAGCAAAAAAGCGGCAGCAGCAGCAGGAAGAGGAGGATAAAAGGATAAGGAAGGGAAGAGGGCTGTCGTGCTCTCTTCGTGAATGCCAGTGAGGTAAATAAACAAGGAGGAAAAGGAAAAGAAGGAGGAAAAGGGGGAGGAGGAGAAGGAGGAGGAGGGGGAGGAGGAGAAGGAGGAGAAGGAGGAACAGGGGGAGTAAGAGAAGTAGGCGAGGAGGAGGAGGAGGAGAAAATGAGGAGGAGGAGAAGGGGAGTACGAGGAGGGAGAAAGGAGGAGAGAGGAGGAGGAGACGAAGGAGGGAGGAGGAGGAGGACAAAGAGGAGGAGGGGGAGTGAAGGAAGGAGGAGAGGAGGAGGGAGAGAGGAGAAAGAGGAGGAGGAAAAGGAGGAGGAGGAGGAGAAAGAGGAGAATAAAAAGGAGGAGGCGGAGAGGAGGAGAGGAGGAGGAAGGAGAATGAGGAGAAAGAGGAGAAAACGGAGGAGGCGGAGAAGGAGAGGAGAAGGAGGAAGGAGGAGAGGAGGAGGAAGGGAGGAGGAGAAAGGAGGAGGAGAAGGGAGGAGGAGGAGACGACCGACGAACGACGACAAAGAGGAGGCAGGGGACACGACGACGACGACGACGACGACGGACGACACGAGACGAACGACGATCGACGACCAGACGACATAAATAAAAAAAAAAAAAATACAAAAGAAAGAAAGAAAAATATGAAAAAAAAAAAGAAAAAAAATGAAAAAAATAGAAAAAAAATAGAATAAAAGAATAAAAAAGAATAAAAACAAAAATACAAAAAAAAATTACAACGAAAATGAAACAAAAAAGTGAAGAAAGAAAGAAAGGAAAAAATGAAAGAGCCGGAGCAGGACAGGGAGGAGGTGCAGTAGACCGCGGGGGAGGGCGACGAGGACGAGGATCAGGAGCCGCACGGAGCCGCACGGAGGGCTTCCCTGGGTCTGGCCTCGGCAGGCGCCTCCCGGGGCGGGGCGGCGGCGAGGCGCCTGCGGCACGTCTGTGACCGCGCACACGCTGACGGCGCCCGGGCTGACCATAGCGGCAGCAGCCCTCCCAGCCCACCCATCCCGGGCCTCGTGCTGCTCCCCCATCCTCATCTTTCTTGCCATCACCATCCTCCTCCTCCTCCTCCTCCTCCTCCTCCTCCTCCCCCTCCTCCGCCCTCCCTCCTCCTCCTCTCCTCGCTCTTTCTCATCCGCCACCCCCTCCTCCTCCTCCTCCTCCTCCACCGCCGTCCTCCTCCTCCTCTTCCTCCTCCTCCTCCTCCTCCTCCTCCTACCTCCTCCTCTCCATCATCAGCAATGCACATCACAGCATCATCATCATCATCATCATCACCATCATCATCATCATCATCATCGATCATCATCATCATCCATCATCAATCATCATCATCATCATCATCATCAATCATCATCACATCATCATCATCATCATCATCAGCATCATCATCATCATACCCACATCATCATCAGCATCAGCATCAGCATCATCATCATCATCATCATCCTCAGCATCAGCATCAGCATCAGCATCATCAGCAGCAGCATCAGCATCATCATCGCCAGCATCATCATCATCATCAGCATCAGCATCAGCATCAGCATCATCATCATCATCAGCATCATCATCATCGTCAGCATCATCATCATCATCATCATCACAATCATCATCGTCATCATTATCATCAGCATCATCATCAGCAGCAGCATCATCAGCAGCAGCATCCTCATCCGCGCCATCATCATCATCATCATCATCATCATCATCATCATCATCATCATCATCGTCATCATCACCACCGCCATCACCAGCATCATCATCAACATCATCAGCATCATCATCAGCATCGTGATCATCAGCATCATCAGCATCAGCATCATTGGCATCATCATCACCATCATCATCATCGACATCATGAATTTCATCATCAGCCGCATCATCAGCATTCGGTATCCGCATCATCGCATAAGCAGCATCATAATCGACTCATCATCATCATCATCAACATCATCGTCATCATCATCATCATCATCATCATCATCATCATCATCATCATCGTCATCAGCATCATCATCATCAGCAGCATCATCATCATCATCAGTATCATCATTACCAACCTCATCGACAGCAGTCGCACCAACAGCAGCAGCAGCTGCAGAATCGTCCACATCCGCATCCTCGTCGTCGTCATCGTTATCATCACCGTCGTCGCCGTCGTCATCAGCATCATCGACAACATCAACATCAGCATCAGCATCACCATCGCAGCAGTAGAACCATCGTCACCATCAACATCAGCATCATCATCCTCGTCGTCATCGTCATGAGCATCGTCGTCGCCGTCGTCATCAGTATCAGCATCATCAACAACCAGAACATCAACATAACCATCGCAGTAGCAGAATCATCATCATCCTCATCATCGTCATCGGCACCGTCATCGTCATCCTCATCGTCGTCGCCGTCGTCATCAGCAACAGCATCATCAAGAACCACAACATCAACATCAACATCAACATCACCATCACCATCACCACCCACCACTACCACCACCACCACCACCACCACCGTCACCATCACCATCGTCGTCATCCACTGCAGCAGCACCATCATCGTCATCAGCAGCAGCATCGTTTTCCCCAACCTCTTCGCCTTTCTAATCCTATTCCTCTTCCTCTTCCGCTTCCTCCCGCTCCTCGTCCTCCTCCTCCTCCTCCTCCTCCTCCTCAGCATCCTCCTCCCTCGTCCATCCCTCCATCCCCCTCCCTGCCTGCCTCCTGCGAACTCCCTCATCCCTCCCGCCGTGCCTCCCTCCCCCTCCTCCCTCCCCCTCCTCCCTCCTCGATCCCCTCCTCCTCCTCCTTCCCCTCCTTCTCCCCCTCCCTGGGGCTCGCGCCGCAACCGACTGACGTCAGGAGACAGCGACCGTTGGTCGGATCGCGCAGCGGAGCGCCAGACGAACGACTGACCGTGCGAGGTTGAGCTCGCCCGCCTCCAGGCGACGCAAGAAGGCGGGCTGCTCTTCCGTCGTCGTGTGCGAAGCACGGATGAGACCACCTCCTATTCGGCCTCCGCGGCCCCGAAATATCCTCTGGTCCGAGCTGTCCTGATGACTTCCTGAGCAATCCGACGGAACTCTGCTGGAACCCACACCAACTTCCGCATGAACTCCTTGGGACTTCCCACGACTTCTCCAGGAGCCCAGGAGATCAACAGAATTCACAGGAGTCCGAATGCATCCCAGGAGGATTCATCTGAACGACGAAAGAAAGGGGGTCTCACGCGAGATGGCATAGAGACCTTGCGCGGCGGCTTACGCGGGTCGCCAGTGCGGCACACCACATCGGAAGCGAAGGGAAGGCACTTACGCGCGCCCTTACGCGAGCAGCTTACGCGCCAGTCGGCGTAGACGAACCCCTTTTTGGCGTCGCTTATCTGACATCCTGAAGATTTCATCCGGGATCCTCAGGGCTTCCACAGAAATCCTGAGGAACTTCCGAAGGAATCCTGAGGAGTACACTAAGAACCCTGAGGATCCCACAAGGACTCCGAGGAATTCCTGATGCAATCTTGGTGATGTTCTCGCGAAGATCCTTTGGAGATCCGATGGAATCCTACTGGAATTTCTCACAGACTCTGAAGAGTTCCACTGCAGTCCGTAGGATGTCCTGCGGAATCTTGGGGAATTCCCCCAGGGGATCCTGTAGACTTGCGTGGGGATCCTACTGGATGTCGTGCACATTCCGCACCGGACTCCGCCCTCCAGCGCCTTGAAGCTGGGAAAACCAAACCAAAAAAGCACCGATACCGCTACTCCCAGACCTCTTCCGGGGAGCGCTCTTACCAGGATTCCGAGGCGAATCCAGCGGTGGCGACGAGGGCCCGCCCCCCGGGGGGGTCGAAAAGGGGAACACGGTCGACAGGTAGCGGTATCGATACCTCTTCCTCCGCTGAGAAGCGCCGCCTATCGCGGAGTGAGACCGTCGCCGATGCGACGCAGATTCTCCGCGCGAGGCTCCCGCCCGCCAGCTCGGCTACACGCGTGAGTGACCCTCGGCAAGAGTGACCTTTAGCGCGCGGATTCAGCAACATCCGTTACAACAACATCAACAGCAACAGCAACAGCAACAGCAACAACAACAGCAACAACCACAACACGAACAACACCAGCAGCAACAACGACAACAACAATAGCAATAACAACAATAACAACGACAACAACGACAACGACAAATACTACAACAACAACAACCATTTTATGGCTGTACGCTCTTACTTGCCCGCGAATCATTCAACACGTATACCCTACACCCTCGAAACCCGCCCTCTTCGTCTTCGATCGCACCCCTTTCGGGGGGGGATTATTTCTCTTTGCTGGGGCCGGCGGGCTTAGACGTACGGGCAAACCGGAACGGGCGGACAATCCTTCGGGGGCGTACATCTCTCTGCCGGCCATTGGAATTGGCGCGGGCCCTGCAAGAGGAGGAGGGGAAGAACGAGGGAGAGTGGGAGGAAGGGGAGGGGGAAGGACGAAGGAAGAGGGAAGATACCACGTTGTGAAGGCGTCCTTGGCGCGTGCGTGGTTCCTGAGCGCCGAAACGCAATTCCAGAATAATTTACCACGTTGTAAGGCGTCCTTGGCGCGCGCGTGGTTCCTGAGTGCCGAAACGCAATTCCAGAATAATTTGTGAGGACGTCGCACGCGAGAGCGCAGTCCTGAGTACATTGTGAGGAAATCTCGGGCGGAAGCGGGGGCCCTGACTAAGTTGCGAGGAATTCTCAAGCGGGAGCGCCGTTCCTGAGCAAATTGCACGGAAGTCTCAGGCGGGAGCGGGGGTCCTCACTAAATTGCGAGGAAATCTCAGGCGGGAGCGCCGTTCCTGAGTCAATTGCGCGGAAATGTCAGGCAGGAGCGGGGGTCCTGAGTAAAATTCGAAGAAGTCTCAAGCGGGAGCGCCGTTCCCACGTAAATCGCACGGAAGTCTCAGGCGGGAGCGGGGGTCTTGATTACATTGCGAGGAAGTCTCAGACGGGAGCGCCTTTCCTGAGTAAATTGCGCGGAATTCTCAGGCGGGAGCGGGGGTCCTGAGTAAAAATCGAGGAAGTCTCAGGCGGGAGCCGTTGTTGTTGTAGCCCGGGGGGCAGGGGCACAGTTTGAGCAGGAAGACTTTCCTTTAGAAAAAACAAGGTGCGAGCCCCGGGGGTGGCACTTCAATCGAAAAAAACAATGTGCACCGGTGGGGGGGATCAACAATAATTATTCTTCAAGAATGAGAGTTCAACAACAACAACAACAACAACAACAACAACAACAACAACAACAACAACAACAACAACAACAACAACAACAACAACAACAACAATTACTAGCACGTGGGGACACACCGTTCTCACCAGTGCCAGGGTTGTCATAGGAGGCGGGCAATACCCCCACTTTGTGGGGGGGCCGGTTCAAGCTCTACCAAATTTCCAAACGACTCTTCGCCACCACCCACACCCAGCTTCCCGCCCTATGACGTTCGGACACTTCACTTCGTGGCCTGCGGACGACCGTGGCTACTACACTGGCCTCTTGGGGGCTTATTGGGGGCTCTTGGGGCCTCTTGGGGGCTTATTGGGTCCTCACGGCGGGCTCTTGGGGCCTCTTGAAGGCCTCCTGGGGCAACCTATGGCGCAACCAGTAGGGGGACGTTTTATTCTCGGCGGCCGAGGGCGCAACCTATGGCGCAACCAATAGGGGGGCGTTTTATTCTCGGCGGCCGAGGGCGCAACCTATGGCGCAAACGCAAGGGATTATGGCCCCTGGCAGGCGCGCGAACCCCGTTGCAAGAGCGTGCGAAAGTAGCTCGCGCGAGCTCATGTAACATAAATGTTGGGAAACCATTGTTGTTTTTTTTGGATTCGGACAGCGCGCGCGGGTGGAAATTTTGAAAAGTCGTGCAGCTGTTTTTCGAAGACCTACGGTGCGATTCGTGTGATTTTATGATGCGCGGTGGTAAAATTCTTAAGAACCCAATGGTTTTTGGAGATTTCGGCGTGCGCGCGCGAAGAAAAACCGAATGTGTCCCGCATGGTATTATTTGACAGGGATGATGGCCCTGGCAGGTGCGCAACCGTTGTCGCAGAAGTTCGAAAAAGTTGCTCGCAAAAGCCCGTTGACAGAAATGTTTAAAAAAGTGTTGGGTTTCCTACGAATCCGCAAGAGCGCGCGGGATGAGATTTTGACATTTGTTTTGTTGAAAAACCATTGGTTTTTTGATGTTTTTATGTTGAAATCGTTCCGAACACTAAGCTTTTGGAAGGATTTCGTCTTGCGCGCGCGAATGTCCACTTTACCTTATTTTTTACAAGGGATTCTTGAAATTTGATTATATTAGAACAAGAAATGTCATTTTATAGTGTTGTTTGCAAGGGAAAACGGATTACAACAAAACAACCGGATCTTGATCACCTCGAATTACCTGAGGCTTCCTCACGAAAATGATGAAAACGTGGCTGCGGCCTAGGCGCGGCGGGGGGGGCGCGCACCAGGGGGCCCAACAATAATTATTCTTTAGAATTAATAATGTTCAACAACAACAACAACAACAACGACGACGACGACGACGACGACGACGACGACGACGACGACGACGACGGCGACAAAAAAGCACAACAACAACAAACAACAAACATCAAACATCAAGAAACAACAACAACAAACATGAGACATCAAGAAACAACAACAACGACAACAACAACAACAACAACAACAACAACAACAACAACAACAACAACAACAACAGCAATAACAAATTTAAGAGTGTTCGCCCTTATCTGCTCGAGTGTCAAATAACGCGTATTTCCCAAACCCTCGATGGCCGCCCTCTTCGTCTTCGATCGAACCCCCGTTGGGGGGTATACCTTTCCTCCCTGCAGGCCGGGCCCTGGCAAGCGGCGGGGCGGCCGCGGACCGTCGGCCTGGCCAGCGGCAGCGCTGATAGGCGGGGCGGGCGCGGACCGTCGACCCGACCCCAAGAGGGACGGACAGGGGACCGACCACGACGACGACGACGACGACGTCGACGACGACGGCGACGACGACGACGACGACGGCGACGATGACGACGAGCGAAAGCGAGAGCGAGAGAGAACGGCAGCAGGGCCACGAAGGACACGAAGTAGGCCACGAAGGGCGACAGCGGGGACACGAAAGGAATGCGTATGGGGCCACGAAGAGCGCGAACGAGCCGGGGCCACGAAGGGCAGATAATGCGGGGCCACAGAAGGCAACGATGGGGTCACTGAGGGTAGCAACTGGGCCACGTAGGACACTGAGGACGAGCGACTGGGGGCCACGAAGGGCGTATATGTGGGCCACAAAGGGCAGCGAGGGGGCCACTGAGGGCAGCAGCGGGGCGACGAAGGGCAGCAATGGGGCCACTGAGGGCACGAGCGACTGGGGGCCACGACGGGCGTATATATGGGCCACACAGGGCAGCGAGGGGCCACTGAGGGCAGCATCGGGGCCACGAAGGGCAGCGACTGGGCCACAAGGCGAGGGGGCCACGAAGGCAGCAATGAGGCACGAAGGGCGCGAGCGAGCATGGGGCACGAAGGGCAAGACCCTAACGGGCGGGCCGAGCGGGCGGATCGATCGCGATATCTGCGTGATTGGCCAGGGAAATTCCAGCGAGAGTGCGATTCCTAAGTAAATTTGAGGAAGTCCCCAGCGAACGCGCGATTCTTGAATGGCAGGAGCGCGGCGCCTGAATAAATTGCGAAGAAGTCTCAGGCGGGAGCGCGGCTCTTCAGAAAATTGCGAGAAGTCTCAAGCGGGAGCGGGGAACCAGAGTAAATTTCGAGGAAGTATCAAGCGGGAGCCGCTGTTGTTGTAAACCAAGGGCCAGGGGCACAGTTTGAGCCTCAAGACTTTCCCTGATAAAAAACAGGGTGCGGGCCCTGGGAGGGGCACTGCAATTGAAAAAACTACAACGCGCACCGCAGGGGGGGGATCAACAATAGTTATTCTTCAGCAGTGACAGTTCAACAACAACAACAACAACAACAACAATCACTTTACCCGAACGCTCAGTGTTCTCACCAGTGCCAGGGTTTTCATGCGACGCCAGCCAATACCCCACTTTGTGGGGGGGCAGTGCAAGCTCTACCAAATATCCACACGACTCTTCGCCACCACCCACACCCAGCTTCCCGCCCTATGACGTTCGGACACTTCACTTCGTGGCCTGCGGACGACCGTGGCTACTACACTGGCGTGGAGTACACACCCATAGGGGGACGTTTTATTCTCGGCGGCCGAGGGCGCAACCTATGGCGCAACCGCAAGGGATTGTGGCCCCTGGCAGGCGCGCGAACCCCGTTGCAAGAGCGTGCGAAAGTAGCTCGCGCGAGCTCATGTAACATAAATGTTGGAAAACCATTGGTTTTTTTAGGATTCGGACAGCGCGCGCGGGTAGAAATTTTGAAAAGTCGTGCAGGTGTTTTTCGAGGACCTACGGTGCGATTCGTGTGATTTTATGATGCGCGGTGCTAAAATTCTTAAGAACCCAATGGTTTTTGGAGATTTCGGCGTGCGCGCGCGAAGAAAAAACGAATGTGTCCCGCATGGTATTATTTGACAGGGATGATGGCCCTGGCAGGTGCGCAACCGTTGTCGCAGAAGTTCGAAAAAGTTGCTCGCAAAAGCCCGTTTGACAGAAATGTTTAAAAAGTGTTGGGTTTCCTACGAATCCGCAAGAGCGCGCGGGATGAGATTTTGACATTTTTTTGTTTAAAAAACCATTGGGTTTTTGATGTTTTTATGTTGAAATCGCTCCGAAACCTAAGGTTTTGGAAGGATTTCGTCTTGCACGCGCGAATGTCCACTTTAGCTTATTTTTTGCAAGGGATTCTTGAAATTGGATTACATTTGAACAAGAAATTTCATTTTATAGTGTTTTTTGCAAGGGAAAACGGGGGGGAACAAAACAACCGGATCCGGTACTAATCCACTTTTCTGAAGCTTTCGCGAAAAAATGATGAAAATGTAGCTGCGGCCTAGGTTTTGGAGGGGGGTCGTGTACCAGGGGTCCCAACAATAATTATTCTTTAGAAGTAATAATGTTCAACAACAACAACAACAACAACAATCATTTTACCCGAACGCTCAGTGTTCTCACCAGTGCCAGGGTTTTCATGCGACGCGAGACAATACCCCCACTTCGTGGGGGGGCAGTTCAAGCTCTACCAAATATCCAAACGACTCTTCGCGACCACCCAAACCCAGCTTCCCGCCCTATGACGTTGGGACACTTCACTTCGTGGCGTGCGGACGACCGTGGCTACTACACTGGCGTGGGGTACACACCCACAGAACTTGGTCACTTATTCGGGGCGCGCGTGTGCCCAGCATCCTGCAATTGTGACATACAATACATGACACAGACAGACAGAGAGAGAGACAGAGAGCAGACAGAGAGAGAGACAGAGAGAGCGGAGTTGGTCACATTTTTGGGGCAAGTTCCTGAGATCGTCGTGTTTTTTGTTGGTCTTGCGCGCGCGAATGTCCACTTTACTTTTTTTTGCAAGGGAGTATTGAAATTTGATTATGTTAGAACAAGAAAAAGTAGCTCGCGCGAGCTCATGTAACATAAATGTTGAAAAACCATTGGTTTTGTGGGAGTCGGACAGCGCGCGCGGGATGAAATTTGGACATTTTTTTTTGAAAAACCATTGGGTTTTTGATGTTTTTATGTTGAAATCGTTACGAAACCTAAGGTTCTGGAAGGATTTCGTCTTGCGCGCGCGAATGTCCACTTTACCTTATTTTTTGCAAGGGATTATTGAAATTTGATTATGTTAGAACAAGAAAAAGTAGCTCGCGCGAGCTCATGTAACATAAATGTTGAAAAACCATTGGTTTTGTGGGATTCGGACAGCGCGCGCGGAAGGACATTTTGACAATTTTTTCTTAAAAAACCATTGGGTTTTTGATGTTTTTATGTTAAAATCGCTACGAAACCTAAGGTTTTGGAAGGATTTCGTCTTGCGCGCACGAATGTCCACTTTACCTTATTTTTTGCAAGGGATTCTTGCAATTTGATCAAGTAAGAACAAGAATTTTCATTTTATAGTGTTTTTTGCAAGGGAAAACGGATTACAACAAAACAACCGGATCCGGACACAATCCACTTTTCTGAAGCTTTCGCTAGAAAATGAAGGAAATGAGGCTGCGGCCTAGGTTTTGGAGGGGGGTCGCGCACCAGGGGTCTCAACAATAATATATTCTTAAGAAGAATAATGTTCAACAACAACAACAACAGCACAGCAGCAGCAGCAGCAGCAGCAGCAGCAGCAGCAGCAACAACAACAACAACAACAACAACAACAATCATTTTACCCGAACGCTCAGTGTTCTCACCAGTGCCAGGGTTTTCATGCGACGCGAGACAATACCCCCACTTCGTGGGGGGGCAGTTCAAGCTCTACCAAATATCCAAACGACTCTTCGCGACCACCCAAACCCAGCTTCCCGCCCTATGACGTTGGGACACTTCACTTCGTGGCGTGCGGACGACCGTGGCTACTACACTGGCGTGGGGTACACACCCACAGAACTTGGTCACTTATTCGGGGCGCGCGTGTGCCCAGCATCCTGCAATTGTGACATACAATACATGACACAGACAGACAGAGAGAGAGACAGAGAGCAGACAGAGAGAGAGACAGAGAGAGCGGAGTTGGTCACATTTTTGGGGCAAGTTCCTGAGATCGTCGTGTTTTTTGTTGGTCTTGCGCGCGCGAATGTCCACTTTACTTTTTTTTGCAAGGGAGTATTGAAATTTGATTATGTTAGAACAAGAAAAAGTAGCTCGCGCGAGCTCATGTAACATAAATGTTGAAAAACCATTGGTTTTGTGGGAGTCGGACAGCGCGCGCGGGATGAAATTTGGACATTTTTTTTTGAAAAACCATTGGGTTTTTGATGTTTTTATGTTGAAATCGTTACGAAACCTAAGGTTCTGGAAGGATTTCGTCTTGCGCGCGCGAATGTCCACTTTACCTTATTTTTTGCAAGGGATTATTGAAATTTGATTATGTTAGAACAAGAAAAAGTAGCTCGCGCGAGCTCATGTAACATAAATGTTGAAAAACCATTGGTTTTGTGGGATTCGGACAGCGCGCGCGGAAGGACATTTTGACATTTTTTTTTTTAAAAAACCATTGGGTTTTTGATGTTTTTATGTTAAAATCGTTACGAAACCTAAGGTTTTGGAAGGATTTCGTCTTGCGCGCACGAATGTCCACTTTACCTTATTTTTTGCAAGGGATTCTTGAAATTTGATCAACTAAGAACAAGAATTTTCATTTTATAGTGTTTTTTGCAAGGGAAAACGGATTACAACAAAACAACCGGATCTGGCATAATCCACTTTTCTGAAGCTTTCGCGAAAAAATGATGAAAATGTAGCTGCGGCCTAGGTTTTGGAGGGGGGTCGTGCACCAGGGGTCCCAACAATAATTATTCTTTAGAAGTAAATAATGTTCAACAACAACAATTACTAGCACGTGGGGACACTCCGTTCTCACCAGTGCCAGGGTTTTCATAGGAGGCGGGCAATACCCCCACTTTGTGGGGGGGCCGGTTCAAGCTCTACCAAATTTCCAAACGACTCTTCGCCACCACCCACACCCAGCTTCCCGCCCTATGACGTTCGGACACTTCACTTCGTGGCATGCGGACGACCGTGGCTACTATTCAGGGCCCCGCGGCCGACGACGACGGCGTGCGCGCGCGAAGAAAAAACGAATGTGTCCCGCATGGTATTATTTGACAGGGATGATGGCCCTGGCAGGTGCGCAACCGTTGTCGCAGAAGTTCGAAAAAGTTGCTCGCAAAAGCCCGTTTGACAGAAATGTTTAAAAAGTGTTGGGTTTCCTACGAATCCGCAAGAGCGCGCGGGATGAGATTTTGACAATTTTTTGTTGAAAAACCATTGGTTTTTTGATGTTTTTATGTTAAAATCGCTGCGAACACTAAGGTTTTGGAAGGATTTCGTCTTGCGCGCGCGAATGTCCACTTTACCTTATTTTGTTGCAAGGGATTCTTGAAATTTGATTATATTAGAACAAGAAATGTCATTTTCTATTGTTTTTTGCAAGGGAAAGCGGATTACAACAAAACAACCGGATCCTGTACACACCCTCTTTTCTGAGGCTTCCTCACGAAAATGATGAAAATGTAGCTGCGGCCTAGGCGGCGCAGGGGGGGCGCGCACCAGGGGGCCCAACAATAATTATTCTTTAGAATAAATAATGTTCAATAATAATAAGTTTAAGACTGCTCGCTCTTACTGGCACGCGTGTCTTGCATTCCGTATACCCCAACCGTCGATACCCGCCCACTTCATCTTCGATTGCACCCCCTTTCGGGGGGAATCTCCTCCTTGTCGGCCACTGACTGAAGTGTGAAGAAGTCTCTCGAGAGAGAGAGAGAGAGAGCGCCGTTCCTGAATTCGGGGGCCTCTCTGGCCAGGGTCTCTCGAAATACATATGAAGAAATATCGAACAGAAGCCCTTGTCGCCGTGTCCGGGCCTCCACCAACTTGCCTGAATTACGAGAGAGTCTCGAGAGAGAGCGCCGTTCAGGAATTCGGGGGCCTTCTTGACCAGGAGTTCTCGGAGTAAATCGTGAGGAAATATCGAGCAAGAGCCCTCGTCGTCGTGGCTGGGCCCCGCCAACTCAATTGGATTGCGAGGAAGTCTCGAGCGAGAGCGCAGTTCCTGAGTTCGGGGGCTTCTGAGGCCAGGGTGTATTGGGGTCAATTGTGAGGGGGTATCGGGCGGGAGCCGTTGTTGTCGTAGCTGGGCCTCCGAGGACCCACATTTAGGCTCAAGCCAAAGCTCGAGCGGGAGCCTCGTTTTCAGAGAAACTGTAGCCGGCCTCGAGGCGAGAGCGCGCGGAACCGTTGCCGGAGATCAACAATAGATATTCTTGAGCAATGCATATTCAACAACAACATGAAAATCCAACAACAAAAACAGGAACAACCACAACAACAACAACAACAACAACAACAACAACAACAACAACAACAACAACAGCAGCATCATCATCATCATCAGCAGCATGATCAGCATCAGCATCAGCATCAGCATCATCATAATCAGAATCATCAGCATCAGCATCATCACCAGCAGCAGCATCATCATCAGCATCATCAGCATCATCATCATCATCATCATCATCATCATCATCATCATCATCATCGCAATCATCGTCATCATCACCATCATCATCACCATCATCGTCATCACCATCATCGTCATCACCAGCATCATCAACAACATCGTCACCATCATCATAATCATAACCATCAGCCGCATCATCATCATCATCATCATCATCATCATCATCATCATCATCATCATCATTAACATCATCATCATTATCATCATCAGCATCAGCAGCAGCAGCATTATCATCACCATCACAGCGGCAATAACATCGTCATCAGCAGAATAATCGTCATCGTCATCATCAGCATCATCACCATCATCGTCCTCATCGTCATTTTCATCATCAGCATCGTGATCATCATCACCATCCGTCAATATCAGCTTCATCATCAGCAGCATCCTCATCGTCATCATCATCATCACCATCACCATCAGCATCAGCAACACCAGCATCAGCATCATCAATCATCAGCAACATCGTCACCATCATCATCAGCAACAGCAGCATCGTCATCATCGTCATCGTCATCGTCATCGTCACCATCATCATCAGCATCATCATCATCATTAGTATCATGATCAGCAGCAGCAAAATCATCATCAGCATCATCAGTATCATCATCGCCGTCCTCATCGTCACCATCATCATCAGCATCACCACCATCACCACCATCATAATCACCATCAGCATCGTCATCATTATCATCATCATCGTCATCGTCACGATCATCATCATCATCATCATCATCATCATCATCATCATCATCGTCATCGTCATCATCATCATCATCATCATCATCATAATCATCATCATCATCATCATCATGTTGTTGGTGTTGTTGTGTTGTATTGTTGTTGTTGTTGTTCTTAGTTTCCTCTTTCTGCTTGTTGGGCCACGCCCGTCTCTCCCGGCGCTGCCTCCCGCCAGGGCCACACTGGCTAGGGTCCTAGGAAGTATCGCTGACCCTTCCTGGTAAGACGAGTCTGGCCGACGGGCTGCTCACAATTGAGGCGGCGGAGGGGGACGAAGAAGGGGGAGCAGCAGGAAGGAGGAGGAGCGGGAATTCCGCGCGCGCGGAGGAGGAGGAGGAGGAGGAGGAGGAGGGGGAGGGGGAGGAGGAGGAGGAGGAGGAGGAGGAGGAGGAGGAGGAGGGAGGAGGAGGAGGAGGGAGGAGGAGGAGGGAGGAGGAGGAGGAGGAGGCGGAGGGGGATGCGGGCCAGGAGGGGCAGCGGTAGGAGGGGAGAGGGAGGAATGGACCGACGCTGCCGTTTGTGATCACCGGCACCTCGCGGCCGCAGCTCTAAGACGCACACGGAGAGCTCTCAGGCTGGCTCCGAGCTCGCTCCGCGCAGCTCTCTCGCCGGGCTCCTGGCTGGCGGCGCGCACAAGGGGGCAGGGAGGGGGGGACGCTTCTCAGAAGGAGGCTGCTTCTTAGAAGGCGCTGGCCTCACGTCTACAGGCAAGGCCCGCGCCCTCTGAGAAGCAAGGGTGCTTCTGAGAAGCCCTCCCCCCTCTCCACCCACCCACCCCTGCGCGTGGCCGACCTGGGTCCAGCCCCGCCCCCGCAGCGCGGCGGAGCCATCCGCGGGGCTCACGCGGGCACAGGCTGGCCCTCCAGGGCGCGCAGACCAGCCCCGCCCTCCCCCCCCCCCCCCGCCCCGCGCCCCCAGCAGGAGGGCGCCAGCCGAGCACCAGCAGCGACCCTGGCCAGGCCCATCGTGGGCCCGGGATCGCTGCATGCGCCCTCCCAGCTTGGCCACGAAGGCGCCCGGAAGCTGGCACGAAGGAAGCGAGTCCCGAGTCCTCAGGACCCGACTGTTTCAGCGCCCCCCAGGCCAGAACAGAACGAGGTGTCCAGACCACGACGACGACGACAACGACGACGACGACGACGACGACGACGACGACGACGACGACGACGACGACGACGACGACGGCGGCGGCGACGACGACGATGACAACGACGACAACGACGACGACGACGACCCCCGCGCAGCGCTCCTCGGCGGCGGCCTCGGCGGTCGGCAGCGGACTCGGCGGCGCCGCGGGCTCCGCAGCGGAGGCGCGCGCGCGCGCGCCGCGCCGCCTCAGGCTCCGATCAGCAGCGTGGCCAGGTGCCCCGTCCTGAGGACGACGATGACGACGACGACGACGACGACGACGACGACGACGACAACAACAACAACAATTGTAAGTCTGCTCGCTCTTACAGGCACGCGTGTCTTGCACTCCGTATACCCCAGCCTTAGATACCTGCCCACCTCGTCTTCGATTACACCCTCTTTCGGGGGGGACATCTTCCTTGTCGGCCACTGACTGACATGCGAGGAAGTCTCGATCGAGAGCGCCGTTCCTGAGTTCGGGGGCCTCTCTGGCCAAGGGCTCTCGGAATACCTATGGAGAAATATCGAAACGGGAAACCCTTGTCGCCGTGCCCGGGCCTCCACCAATTTGCCTGAATTGCGAGAAAGTCTCCAGCGAGAGCGCCGTTCCTGAATTCGGGGGCCTTCTTGGCCAGGGGCTCTCGGAGTAAATCGTGAGGAAATATCGAGCAGGAGCCCTTGTCGTGGCTGGGTCTTCGCTAACTTGATTGAATTGCGAAGAAGTTTCGAGCGAGAGCGCCGTTGCTGAGTTCGGGGGCCTCTCTGGCCAGGGCGTCTCAGGGTACATTGTGAGGACGTATCGAGCGGGAACCGTTGTCGTCGTAGCTCGGCCTCCAAGGGCCCACATTTAGGCTCAAGCCAACGCTCGAGCGGGAGCCTCGTTTTCAGAGGAAACGTAGCCGGCGTCGAGGCGAGAGCGCGCGGAACCGTTTCTGGAGATCAACAACAATTGTTCTCTAGAAACGAGAATACAACAACAATAGCGACGACGACGACGACGACGACGACGACGGCGGTGTGGCCAGGTGCCCCGTCCTGAGGTCAAGGCTGCGCACGGAATTGTCGGCGCACGAGATGACGAGGTGGTGCGGGGCCGCGAACGACACCTCTGGAGGAAACAGCCAGGGACCAACCACAACGACGTTCAAAACGAAGATAGCCCTTAAACCGAAAATCTACAGGAAGCCCAACGGTCAAAAGGAACGATCAGAACGAAGCCGGTGCCAAACGAAACGAACAGCGGGACGAGGCGTTTAAAGCAAAAGCGAAACGAAACGAAACAAGAGCGACAAACGAAACGAAAAACAAAACAAAGGACCAAACCAAACTGAACGGCGTTGTGGTCGGTCCCCGAACAGCTGCACAAAGGTACCAGGAAGCTAGAAGCCCGCATGGGCGGTTCCGGAAACCCTGAACCCAAAAGTGTTACCAACTCTTGGAGGCGCATTGCTTACCTCCACTGATTTCCGCCGGCGGAGCCGCCCCCGTTTTACTTTCGCCGCCTTCCGCAGATGAAGAAAAGACAACTGGATTGTCACGTGTGGAGTGTCCGGAGGCCCGCTGGATTCACGTGTAGATTCACGTGAATCCACACGTGAAAGCTTTCGATCCTCGAGAGCGAGGCCTCGCTTTCGAGGACCTCGCTTTCGATCCTCGAAAGCGAGGCCCGCTGGGTTCACGCGTGGAGCCTCCGGAGGCCGCGCGGCCAGGCGCCGGATACGCACGTGAGAGCCCAGCCTGCACGGCCACACAGGTGGGCCGAGCGCTGAACAGACACCTGGCCACGTGCGCATCTCCATTCAGCTCAGTTCAGTTGGGGCGGTATCAGCCCAGAAAACTTGCACACTAAGATGCTCTGCGCTCACACACTGCGACGAGCGACGCGTTGGCCACTCTCACAGGTCAGTGCACGAGCACACACACACACACACACATTCTGACAGACCAATCACTGAAGGGAACTCATGGGAGCCTCCCGCACCATCTTGTTGACCCTTGCGAATCGACGCTGATCGACTCT
Organism: Prorocentrum cordatum; assembly: GCA_963575745.1. NCBI lineage: Eukaryota > Dinophyceae > Prorocentrales > Prorocentraceae > Prorocentrum > Prorocentrum cordatum. The sequence goes on from CAUYUJ010000851.1 coordinate 36,131, forward strand.
AGTCGACGCTAATCGACTCCCATTCGACGCTCATGGACGCAAAATCGGTGCTATCTCGTCGGATACCAGACGCTAGTCGACGCTAACGCACGCTAAAAACTGAATTGCAAGGGTACACAAGGCTCCCAGGATTTGCTACCGAATGCATCCAGCTTCTCACCCAGGACGGCCGCGCCATGCGTATGCAGTTCGCAACTTCCTGCTAGACTCGGAGGTCCGCGCGGATTTCTTGGGGGGAGGAGCAGGAGGAGGGAAGGAGGCGGAGGAAGAGGAGGAGGAGGAGGAGGAGGAGAAGAAGGAGGAGGAGGAGGCTCCTCCCTCTCTCGTCCTGCTCACCCTCCTCCTTCTCCTCGTCCCCCTCCAGGGAGTTTGCGGTGCCCCCTCTGGAAGAGTGACAGGCTGCATGAAGATGACCTCTCGGAGGCCCGCGCCGATGTCATGGGTCGGCGCTGGACCCTCCTCCCTGGCGCGCGGAGCGCACCAGGGTTAGGTCGGGCATGTCCCCCTGCAGGCGAATTTCGAAGGAAAAATGAAAAGCACTTTGAAAATACCCCCAAAATGATCACAGATTGTCAAAAACCGTCCTCAGACTAATTTTTGACTACTTTTGAATATTCCCCCTGTATAGGGACAGGCCCGACTTCACACCAAGGGCGGGCGCCAGGGACGGTGCTGGATGCGCCGCCAGGGGGCTTCCAGCGACGACCCAAAATCCTCGTGGACCTCCGCAATTTTACGCTCATGCCGCTTGTTCTTCTCCCCACGCCTCCCCCAGAGCCACCGGAACGGTCAGACCGAAGGCCCGACGGTTTTACCTCCACGCTGGAGGCCTCTGCGTCGACGAGCGGCGCGAGCCTCTCGACGAGAGGGGCGCGCACGGTGTCCGAGGCGAGGGCGGGGCCTTCGAGTGCGATGGGGTCAGGGCCCTGTGCTTCGGCATGTCGCCTCGGTTCTGGGGAACCCAGTGAGGGGTCTCAGCACACGGGCATCTGGCATCGACCATCTTCCTGTGGCAGCACGCGGCCTCCCCCTCCTACAGGAGGACAGGACGAGGCGGAACGGTCGTCGTTCCAGCTCGCCCTGCGCGGCAATGAGAGCACGCTTTCCTCTGGAACTCTCGGAGCGCTCCCGATGGCCTCTACGGCGGCCCGCGGGTGTCTGACCGAAAAGACAAAGGAGGAAGCCCCTGCATACCTCCTCCTATAAATCCTGATATGTATCCTCCTATCTCCCCCTCCAGGGAGGTTGTGGTGTCTCTTTCCTCTAGAAGGAGAGAAATAGCACTGACACCAAGAGTCGAATATCCGCGCGGATGTCTTGGATCGGCGCTGGAAGCCCCTCCTTGCGCGCTCAGCGCGCCAAAGGTGGCGCCTGAGTCGCGGTCATAAGTGTCCAGCGCCGATCCGCGCGTATCTAAGCAAGTTTCTGGATATACTGTTTTGCGGCTGACGGATCCACCTCCTCCTCCTCGTCCTCCTCCTCCTCCTCCTCCTCCTTCTCCTGCTCCTCCCCCCTCCTCCCTCCTCCTCCTCCCTCCTCCTCCTCCTCCTCCTCATCCTCCTCTCCTCCTCCACCTCCTCCTCCGCCTCCTTCTCCTCCTCCTCCTCCTCCTCGTCCTCCTCCTCCTCCGCCTCCTTCTCCTCCTCCTCCCACTCCTCCTCCTCCCCGTTTGCCAGCCGCCCGCCTCGAAGGGCGAGTCGAGGGCCTGACAGCGGCGGTCGGAGCCATCGCGGCTGCCCCGGCAGCCGCTGCCCGCCACGGTGGACGCCAGCCCGCTCTGCAGGTCCAGCCTCTGGGACGGGGAGGTCGGCAGCGCACCAGGGAGCGAATAGGCGCGCGCAAGGGGGAGGAGGAGGAGGAGGAGGAGGAGGAGGAGGAGGAGGAGGAGGAGGAGGAGGAGGAGGAGGAGGAAAAGAAGGCAGGGGAGGAAGAGCAGGAGGAGGAGTTGTTGCTGTTGTTGTTGTTGGTGGTAGTGGTGATGTCGCTGTTACTGTTGTTGCTGATCCTGCTACTGATGCTGGTGCTGCTGATATTGTTGTTGATGCTGCTGTTGATGTGGCTGTTGCTGTTGTTGATGCTGCTGTTGTTGGTGGTGTTGGTCGTAATGTTGGTGGTGTTGTTGGTGGTGTCGTTGTTGGTGTCGTTGTTGCTGGTGTTGCTGGTGGTGGTGTTGTTGGTGTTGTCAGTGGTGGTATTGGTGGTGGTGGTGGTGGTGGTGGTGGTGGTGGTGGTGGTGGTGGTGGTGGTGGTGGTGGTGGTGGTGGTGGTGGTGGTGGTATTGGTGTTGTTGTAGCTGCTGCCGTTGCTGCTGATGTTACTGCTGTTATTGTTATTGGTGTTGGTGGTGTTGTTGTTGGTGGTGGTGGTGGTGTTCTTGGTGTTGCTGTTGCTGCTGTTGTGTTTGGTGTTGTTGTTGGTGTCGTTGTGTTGCTCGCTCAGGGGAAGAAGGTGATCTGTGCTGGCCGGCGAGCCCGATAGCCCTCGGCCGCTGGAGGTGAGGGCCCCTGGATGGTCGAGGGCCTTGCAAAGCTCGATGCCTGAGAAAGGTATCCTGTCTGTCAACAGGACGGAGGCCGCACATGAAGTCTCTGTTCAGAAAGAACAAGAAATCGGGGATAGACAGAACCCCCTTCAGTAGAACGTGGCTTAGTGAAAACGACCTCGGGCCCAAACCTGGCGGGCGCAAGCCTGGAAAATGACGGCCGCGGCGCCATCTCGAGAACCGAACACGGCCAATTCAATAATCGGCGCGTCAGGGTGGGAGGTCTGTCCACCCCGAAACAAGAGCTGCATAAACGTCAACGTTCGGCGCTCCGCGCGGATTGCTTGGATCGGCGCTGGGCTCCCCTCGCGGCACCTCCAGCGCCGCCCATGGCGCGCTCTGCGCGCTGCCATCGCAGATCCAAGACATCGGGGCGGACATCCGAACGTTTCTGGTTATGCAGTTTTTTGTTGCTAGATGGGCGGAGGCCGCTCATGAAGCCTCTTTCTGGCAGGGTACCTCTTACCGCTCGTGGGCGGCCCCTAATCTTCCTCGAGTCAGGCCTTGAAGACAACAGCGGTGTGGGTGCCACACTGAACACGAAAAAAGCAGGAGGCCATCTGGAACGATGCCTGAAGACGAGGCATGCGAGGGTGCACCTTCTTCAGACACTCCCTAACTGTGTCCTGAGAAAAGCGTATACGGTTCGTCCAAGCACTTTTTCACAGCTTCGACCTAGATGCTAAAAGCGAAACGAGCTGCACAACGCCAAGGAAGAGGAGGAGGAGGAGGAGGAGGAAGAGGAGGAGGAGGAGGAGGAGGGAGGGGCAGGAGAAACGACGAGGAGGAGGCGGAGCAGGGGAAGGAGGAGGATGAGGATGAGGATGAGGAGGAGGAGGAGGAGGAGGAGGAGGAGGAGGAGAGAAGGAGCAGGATGGGAAGGAGGGGAAGGAGATGGAGGAGGAGGAGAAGGATTAAAGAAAGAAGGAGGAGACGGGCAGCGGAGCAGAAGAAGGAGCAGGAGCAGGAGCAGGAGCAGGAGCAGGAGAGGAGGGGATGGGGGAGGAGGAGGAAGAGGCGAAAGAGGAACGAACGAACGCGCGAAAGGAGCAGGGAGGAGGACGACGACGACGACGACGACGACGACGGAAGAGCTGGAGCTTGAGCTGGAGCATGAGCTGGAGCAGGAGGGGGAGCAGGAGGGGGGGGCAGCCAGGACCTGGAGGCAAGGGAGGAGGAGGACGAGGAGGAGGACGAGGAGGGCGAAAGGGTGCCTGCGGATGGCGTGGTTCCCCTTGTCCGCGACGTAGATGTGATGCGTGTGGGGGTCCAGGGCCAGGGAGCACGGCGAGTGCATGCGGCACGTCCCCAGCGGCCCGTCGAGGTAGCCCCGCTTGCCGCAGCCGGCCACGTGCGCGCGCGTCTTCGCGGCGCAGTTCACCAGCCAGATCTGGTGCGAGGCCTCGTCCGCCAGGCGGCGGCGGCGGCGGCGGCGGCGGCGGCGGCGGCGGCGGCGGCGGCGCGGCGGCGGCGGCGGCGGCGGCGGCGGCGGCGGCGGCGACGACGACGACGACGACGACGACGACGACGACGACGACGACGAGGACGAGGACGAGGGCGGCGGGAGGCCTCGTCTGCCAGGAGGAACCGCCGCGAGTCGATCGGCAGGGCGTTGAAGCGGCCCCCCACGTCGGGCTCGTGGTGCTTCGGGGGGATCACCTTGCGGACGCTGCAAGAGGTGACCCAGCCCCAACAGACAAGCGCGTTCCACGACTCACGAAGTAGCTGCTCGCAACGGCATGGATCCATTGCATCGAAGGAAGCGGGTTCCATTGCAGCGAAGCAAGCATGTGTTTGGGGAACGTTTGCGAGAAGGCACTTTGCAAGTAGAGGAACGCGATCGGTGACCCAAGCTGAGCTCCAAGGTTATTACGATAAGACAAGAGGTCGGCGCTCCCTGACGCGCGGAGCGCGCCAGGGGCGGCGTCGGAGGCGGCGCCGGAGGGGCCCAGCGCCGATCCAAGAGTTCCGCACGGAACTCCAACATTTTCTTATGTGTACGAAGATATCTGACATTCGAAGTGTGGCCCCAGCTTCTCCAGGGAGACCCAGGTAGCCTCCAGAGCACCCTCACGAGGCTCAGAGCACCAGAGCACCCTCACGAGGACCATAAGGCCTCCCTGGGGCGGAAAACGACGCGAAGAAAATCGGGGGACACCTTGGGCCAGGGCCGCCTCGGGCCACCTCCGAACTCTCTGGAGAAAACCGAGCCGGGAAACCCAACTGGAGTTCAGGAGCGGAGGCGGGGGAGGAGGAGGAGGAGGAGGAGGAGGAGGAGGAGGAGGAGGAGGAGGAGGGGAGGAGGAGGAGAGGAGGAGGAGGAGGAGGAGAAGGAGGAGAGGAGGAGGAGGAGGAGGCGAGGAGAGGAGGAGGAGGAGGAGGAGGAGGAGGAGGAGGAGGAGGAGGAGGAGGAGGAGGAGGAGGAGGAGGAGGAGGAGGTGGAGGAGAGGAGGCGAGGAGGAGGAGGAGGAAGAGGAGGAGAATGAGCAGGAGGAGGAGGAGGAGGAGGAGGAGGAGGAGGAGGCGAGGAGGAGGAGGAGGCGAGGAGGAGGAGGAGGAGGAGGAGGAGGAGGAGGAGCTGGGATGGCTGCGTCGGACGGACACACTAGCCACCAGTGCCTCAGGGGCAGCCCGCCCAAGAGACTCCGACGCAGACACGGCTGCGACCTGCTTCCGTCGGGACTCCGAGCCACCTGGCTCCGCGCTCCTCGCTGCACACCGCGCGGAGCGCGGCCACCTTCCTCGCGCCCCTGGGCGGCCTCCCCTCCGCGGAGAGGGGCGGCTCTGCGGCCCAGGCCGCTCCCCAGGCATCCCGCGCCCCAACCTGTTCGATGGAGACGCCTCTTCCCTGGAGTCGGCCCCGCGCGCCCGAGCCTGGGAGCGGCGGAGCCACGGCCCGGCCAGGCCCCCTTGGCTTGCGGGTCGCGATGGCCCCTGCCACCGCGCCCGGAGCGGCGCCGCCGCCAGGGGCCTCCCCTCAAAGAGGCTGCATGAGAGGACTCCCAGATGGGATCGGAATAGATAGGGTCGGAGGGTCGCGCCGCATCGCCGATGCATCGGCGATGCACCTGCGACGTCGGCGCTGCATCGGCGCCATCGGCGCGGAAAAAATCGGGCTCCACACCGAGCCGCATCGCCGATGCATCGGCGATGCGGTGCGATCCTCCGACCCCATCTACCCCGACCCCATCTAAGAGGCCTAGATGCTTCTCCCTTGAGATCCTGGCGTCTCAATTTTCTCAAGGTTTCGGGCCCTGGGACCCTCACACATCGATCCGGCTCGACGAATGGCGCAAAAAGATGGGGTCTAGGGCTCCAGTCGTGATGTTTAACGATGTCTCAATTCTTGCTCGCGCCGTCGGATCGCAGGTTCTGTAGACTCGGGCAGGGTCACCTACACGGCACTGCTCACACGCCACCCCCGGCCGCCTCTTCCGAGAGCTCTGGGCCCTGGGCCCGAATGGCGTGCAAGCGAGTCCCGACTTGCGTGAAGTCCAGGCTCCCTCTCGGGCCTCGCACCCCCCTCCCCCACCCCCCTTCGTGCAAACCGCACCGCGCCGGAACCGGACGAAAAACGGCCCCATATGCCTGGACCCCCGGAGGCCTGGACGACCTCCTCCTCCTCCTCCTCCTCCTCCTCCTCCTCCTCCTCCTCCTCCTCCCTCCTCTCCTCCTCCTCCTCCTCCTCCTCCTCCCTCCTCCTCTCCTCCTCCTCCTCCTCCTCCTCCTCCTCCTCCTCCTCCTCCTCCTCCTCCTCTCAAGCCACCTAGGCCCAAGCATCTTGTTTGGGCCGACTCTTGTGCTTGCTCGGAGCGCTTGAGGCACACAGAGCAGAGCCCTTTGCGGAGGCCAGTCATCTGTGACAAAAGCAAGAGTGTCAGTCCAAGCTCTTTCCCTGCCATGGCTTTCGTTGATCGTAATGCGCGGCTCTGGAGCCGATGCCAGTGCGGGAAGTGTGAATGGAATGATGTGATCACCCGAGGGCAGGGCATATGCACCAAGTGTAAGCGAGAGGTTACCCTGTTCACCCCCAAGAAGAAGAAGGGGGGCCTCAGGTCCAGATCGCAATCACCAGGGAAGGTCTCGTTTGCCGACGAGGCGGAGGTGTGGGACTTCGAGGAGCAGGAGTCCGACCAGTGCAGCTCTCAGAAGGGCCCGTGGTCCAAGGCCAGCTCCACGATCGACCACCTTATGGAGGCAATGAAGAGCACCAATGACCAGGAGCTCAAGACGGTGTTGAAGAATCTGATTGAGCTGCTGAAGAAGGGCCCTACGGTATCTGAGCCGCCCCCCTCTGCCGCCGACAGCTACAAGAGGGCGGAGGGCCACTGGAGGGATTGCAACCACAAGCATGACCAGTGCGTGGCCAACGTGTGTCGTCTTCGCACGTCCTTGGCCACGGCAGAGAGTAAGGAGGAGGCGGCTGCGGAGGCTCTGGCAGCGGCCGCAGTTGCCAAGACGCGGGCAGCTGAGGTGCTCGCACGTGCTGAGGGCCTTGGTGGAGAGCAGCGGCCGCAAACTGCTCCAGAGGCCAAGGCACCAGAAGCTTTCACCGTCTCGTGGGATTCCAGCCTGTTCGATGATTTTGACAATCTGGAGTGTGAGGAGACGGAGAGGCAGGAGCTCAAGCAGATTCACGCAACCTTGTTGCAAATGCAGGAGGGCTTCCAGGCGAAGAACGCTGAGGTGCAGTCTTGGCTTGCGAAGGCTGCGAAGTCAAAGGCCGAGATCGCCAAGAGGTTGGCGGCCAAGAGGAGGAGGGTCGACAACTCTGAGGAGGGCGACGACGAGGGCGACGGCGTGTCTGAGGCTGCCGAGGCAAGCGGCGCTGGCGCGACGGCAGGCGGCGACGGTGGCGCGGGCAGCCGTGCAGGTGGCCCAGCGCCGCCAGCGGCGGCGGAGGCCCCGTCTGCAGTCGACCCCGCGGCGGCCACCGCCGAGAAGGAGGCCGTGCGCGCTGAGGCGGCCAAGATCTCGGCGGCCAAGTTCGCGGCCGCTGAGGCGGCGGCCCAGGCCAAGGCCAAGGGCAAGGGCCAGGATGGCGCTGCCGCGGCCTGACGGTCAGCGCCTGCGGCCCCGCCCCGCGATCAGCTTCGCCCAGGGGCGGAGGTGCAGGCGCCAGTTTTGTCACTAGATTCGAGCTCGTGCGAGAATGGGCCCGTCTCCAACATCTTCTTTGCGAACGTCGCGGCCATGGGTGACCGTGCGTGGACTCATTATCTAGATCTGCCAGCCAAGTTCGATATCTTGGGGTGTGCGGAGACTCACGTGGGGGCGAGTCAGATGCGTGCATGGGGGAGAACAAAGCTCGACAGAAAAAACTCAGGTTGCTTGCGAACGCTGCCCGACCATCAGGACGGGGCAGCCAGGCGCAGGAGGATCGTGCCAATGAAGGAGGGGAGTGGGTACTCGCACGGGGCCACCTTCATGTCGAGCCGATCGCGGAGGCCAGGATGACGGGCGCGCTCAAGGCAGACGGCAGCGACGCGCTGGACGGGTTCACCGCGTCGGTGCTGCACTTTCGGGGCTTCTCGATGGTGCTGCTGATTGTCTACTGTTTCTCATCTATTGGCCTCGCTGGCAAAAATATGTCAAGATTGCACAAGATTGGAGGGTTGTTATCAGCCTTGCAGCTGCCGTGGATATGCTTGGGTGATTGGAACATGGAGCCGAGTGTTCTTTCTCAGAATGGTTTTCTACGACACGTTCAGGGACGAGTTGTGACACCTGGCGTACAGGTCACGTGCGACTCGAGTGCGCAGGGCAGCCTGATCGACTACGCGGTAGTCTCCGAGGCCTCCCTGCCGTACCTCATCAAGCTGGAGGCCGTCATGGACGTGCCCTGGCGCCCGCACATAGGATTGGCTCTTTCCATACGCCCTTCTGGCCTTCAGCTTTCGGGGGTCTGTAGCCCTGGCGTGTCAGGTAGTCAGGTGAATGATGACCCCACCAGCCACAGGAACCCCCCCCCCCCCCCCCCCCCCCCCAGCCACAAGCAGTGGATCGGTGAGCCAGGTGGAGCCAGAACCCTCGGAAGTGCCACAAGAGAAGGTCGAGACTAGCTTCCTCATCCCTGAAGATGTGTGGGAGCAGCACAGGCCCCTGCATCAAGGGGACGTTGCCCCTCCTGCCCCTGCTCACTTTCTCAACTCCGTAGCCTTTCGGCTCAATCCTGGCCATGTTCATTTCGTGAGCTCATGGTTTTCTCAATGGGTCAACACTGTCGAGGATGTCATTTATGCTCATCATCAGGTCGTGCCATCTGGGGGCCCCCGACGGGGCACTGGATGTTCTTTTGTGGAAGAGTCAGTCAAGCAGAGCTCGCGATCTAGAGCTGCTCCTTTGAGAGATCAAGTTGCATGCTGGTGGAAACGTGTTGCATCTATCCTCTCGCAGTTCGAGCGGCATCGTGGGCGAGATAATGGTCGTTCTCAGTTGGTTCAGTTGCAGCAAGCAGCCAGGCACCTTGCTACCGAGAAGCCCGATGGAGTTGACAAGATTCTGTTGAGCCAAAAGGATGTTGGGATTCATGTCTGGACGGGTTTGCTCCTGAACTTAGCTGACACGCGTGATGTGGTGATTGCTAGTTTTCAACAACAGGCGGACAAGCTCTCTAAACGCGCTCTGCGACGGGCGGTGCGAGAGTCTTTGTGTGAATTTCGGTCTTGGATTACTTCTCAGGAGGCCCTGGGAACGCTGCACAGGAGTATGCGAGACGAACCGCTACCAGTTGAGGAGGTTTGGCATGGCAGTACTGTTTTGGTGCACCCCAAGGATATCTTAGACCGTAAGGGCAAGCGATGGAAGGAGCTCTGGACATCTGCAGGTCGACGCGGAGGTTATACGTGGAGGTGTTCTGCCGAAGCGTCAGAGCCGAGGGGTCGACGCGGTGGCTCAGCGCCATGCTTTGCCGAGGCGTCAGAGCTGAGCGGTGGGCGCTCCTCGAACCCAACCGTCTCTCAAGTCGCCAACGTTTTGTCGGGTGTCTCTCAGGCCACGCCATGTTTTGCTGAGGCGTCAGAGCCGAGCGCTGGGTGCTCCTCGAGCCCATACGTCTCGCAAGTCGCCAACGTTTTGTCGGAGACTCCTCAGGCCAAGCCATGTTTTGGTGGGGCGTCAGAGCCGAGCGCTGGGTGCTCCTCGAGCCCATGCGTCTCTCACGTTGCCAAGGTTTTGTCGGATACTCCATGTGCTGCGTCGGCAGGGTTAGAACGCATTGGGTTTGCTGGCGCTTCTCAAGAGGAACGACTTGCCGAAGCCTTTGCTGCCATCAAGGAGGCGGCGCGTGACGAGCCCATGGAGCCCATCACCGCGGATCAAGTGCGTAGTATGGCTCATCGCATGCGTGCCAAGACAGGACTAGGGGCAGATCGTCTCTCTCCGCTCGATGTGGAGCGGCTTCCGCAGGCTGGCCTTGAGGAGCTGGCGGAGCTGATGAACGTATGCGAAGCTACACTCACGTGGCCTCACCAGACGCAACTGGTAATCGGCAAATCGTTACCGAAGAAGGTGGAAGGAGATCGTGTTATAGGGCTCATATCGATGATAGGTCGTGTCTGGTCGGGTATCCGCGAACAGCAAGTCAGAGATTGGTGCAGTCTTGTGGAGACGGAGTGGGATGCAGCCATACAGGGTAGTAGCTCTTTGGTGGAAGCCTTTCACTGCACGTTAGCTGACGAAATTGCGGGGTGGATGAAGCTCCCGACGGGGCACGGCATGTTAGATATTAAAGGGTTCTACGACGGTATCGAATGGGATCTCTTGGTGTTCGCGGCTCTTCGCATGGGATTTCCTCCAGTTGTATTATATATGGAATTGGCCCAGTGTTTCGCGGCGCGCACGTTGGAGCAATTCGGAGCAGCATGTGAACCATTCCTCGTCGATCGTAGTATTATCCAGGGGCTCAGGTCGGGCACAAGATTCGCGAAGTGCATGACTCATTATGTTATGGCTCGTATCTCTCGTACCCATCCTGCTCTCGGCCATCGCATATGGATCGACGACTTATCGCAGAGGATGTCGGGGTCCAGGCAGTCGGTCGTCAAGGGGGCCACTGCGTGTCTGGGGGCCACGTTTAATGAGCTGGCTAAGTGGCACTTGGATGTCTCGCCGAAGTCGATCGTGATTTGTTCCTTCCACGGAGATGCCAAGGAGATCGCCAAACGTTTGAAAGTTCAAGGGTTCACTGTTCGGCCGCAACTTCAGGGAGCTTATCTCGGGATTGACCAGGGAGGAGGCAGAAGGACGGCTCGGGCCACGCGTACTAAGAGAGTGGCCAAGCACGGACGTATGCATGCTCGTGTCGTTCGGTATGCGCGCGCTTCACGTCAGTATACTATCACGTCCAGGCTTGAACGGCTCGGAGCACAGGCAGCAGGCAACTACGGGCAGGAGCTCCACGGCACCTTCGGCCAACGTCTTGTATCCTTTCGTAGGAGTTTGGCTGCCGCTGTTTCGTCTGGGGGCCGTGGTCGGTGTCTGGTGTCCACGCTTGCCATTAAAGCGCCTGGGCTGGATCCTGGAATCAGGTACCCTCAGCAATCCTTGCACCTTTGGCTCCAGCAGTGGTTCGCCCGTCCAGAGATTCGAGGACGAGTGCACAAGGCGTGGGCGCGGGTGGTCGGTCATTTCAAAAGCTTGCCCCCCCATCAGCGCTCTAGGTGGGCGAGGGGACCGATGTCCACGGCGATTTTGACTCTTCTTGAACGGGGATGGGACCCAGTATCACCAGTGTGCTGGATCATGGCAGACGGAACGGAGTGGAGGTTTCCAGAAGCTGGGTATTCGGACATCTCGGCTTTAAACGACACCAAGCTTTTTTCCCGGATTCTAACAGATCGTCGGAGAGGCTCGTTTGGGCTTCCGCTGAGAGGCATTTTTGTGGGGAAGGTCTTGGGCAAGGCATGGACGTTGTATCTCTGCAGCGGCTTCTGAAGCACCTGGAGCAGCTTCCCCGCGGGCGCAGGCTCTCAGAGTTGTTATCGACGGTAGTTGCTGGAGGGTCGTGGCCGAGGCTCCGTCGAGCTGAGGCCTCCACCAAGGTCCAAGTTTGTGCGCTGTGTCCTCGTTGCAAAAGACGCAATGAGTCATCTGTTCATCGAATATGGGAATGCGAGCACAACGTCAATCACCCTATCTATACCAAGTCGGACGAGGTGTATATGCAAGCGGCCTCTCAACATGAGTCTGCCCCAGCGTACTGGCTCCGCGGAGCCATGCCAGCACAGTGGACCGCGGTACCCGAGCCGCCTGATGAGGAGGTTTGGTTCCAGACGGGGCTCAACGATGGTGTTGCTGATGGAGTCCTAGGTCCAGGCGAGTGTGCCAGGCCAGTGCTGCTTTTTGGCGACGCTAGTGGCGGGGCGGATTCATCAGATGGGAGGTTCAGACGTATCGGTCTCGGTCTCGCACAGATGGAAAGTGAAACGGACCTCCAGCTGCAAGTATCCCTCTTTGGAGCTCTCCCAGGTGTTGTCCAGACGGTGCCCAGAGGTGAGCTGTATATCTTCTGGGTAGCCTTGCGGCTTACGGAACAATATGTAACGTATGTGACAGACAACCAGATGGTGCACGAAGGTTGGTGGTCTCAGAAATATCGCCACCCAACTGGAGAGCACGCTGAGTTGTGGGCGAAGATAGGTTTGCTGTTTCATAACACGGGACGGCGACCTGAGCATGTGACAGTATTATTCACGAACTCGCACCTGGAGGCCGAGGATGTCGTGCATCGAGCTGGCTCTTCTTGGATGACGGTTGGCAATGCAGCAGCGGACACTTTGGCAGGTGAAGGTGCGACCATCGCTCGTATACCTGAAGCTGTCCGCACAGACATTCTGGAAAAGGAGCGGGTGTTGTACCTTATCCGCATGAGGATTCTCAGGTCGCACCTCGACGCCATGGAGGCCGAGAAGACGCTGCAGGAGACCCCGCTGAACGGTCGGCACCAGAGGCGAGGAGCTCGGGGACGGAGGGAAGCCGTGGAGATCGGTGAGCCTGCTGCTGCTGCTGCTGCCGACCCTCCGCCCCCTCCCCCGCCTCCGAGTCAGAATATTCTGTCGGCCTTTGAGACGAGCCATGCCCTGTCGGAGTGTGGTAGGCGCTGTCTGCGGTGCCGTGGGTCCGCGTCGGCTGCGCGCGTCTCGGTCTGGCGTAAGTCTCCGTGTTTCAGGTTAGTTGCCCTTGATTGCTCCCTTCGTGCACTTCCTGAGGGGGCCACCATTCACATTGCTGGGGGGTTTGTGGACCCCTCCCATTGTATGAGGTTTCACGCCGATTTAAAGCTGTGGTGTTGTGCGAGTTGTGGGATGTATGGGGACCAGCAGCTTTGCGGCCTCGGGAAGGCTTGTGTCCCCCGCCCCACCGCGACGAGGAGTGAATACCTTCGTTTGATTAAGTTGGGGCAATGGCCCAAAGTCTACAGTAAAGCGGAATTAGCTCGTAAAGCCCTGAAGAGGTGTAGGTGATGAGTGGAAGGACTACGTCCAGGGACTCCAACTCCAACTCCTCCTCCTCCTCCTCCTCCTCCTCCTCCTCCTCCTCTCCTCCTCGTCCTCCTCCTCCTCCTCCCTCCTCCTCCTCCTCCTCCTCCTCCTCCTCTCCTCGTCCTCCTCCTCCTTTCTCTTCCTCCTCCTCCTCCTCATCCTCCTCCTCCCCTCCTCCTCCTCCTCCTCCTCCTCCTCCTCCTCCTCCTCCTCCTCCTCCTCCTCCGCTCCCCGGGAGCCTTCAGGAGCGTGGGCGCGAAGACGAGGCCCACCAGCAGGAAGTCGCCGCAGGGCAGGTCCTCGCGGCACGCCCGGGTGGGGGGGGGGCTGGCGGCGCAGAGAGGGCAAGCTGGGTGCGCAGGCGTCCTGTCCGACGTCCCACCCCTCCCTCCCACCCCTTGCCGTTGCGCAGATCGCCTCTCTGTTCGCACCGGCGGGTGTCGAGCAGGGCACTGATCCTGAGAGAGAGAGAGAGAGAGAGCACGCGATACATGGCATAGCACGGCACAGCATGGCACCGCGTCGAGGTCGCGACGCCATTTCGACAACAAGGCCAGAGAGACACCAGAAATGACACAGGACGGGGGTTGCAAATGGCCAGGTGCGCTCGCGCCACATCTGACACCCATCCCCAGCCATTGCGCAAACTGCTTCTCTATCCGCCCACGCGTCGTGCGCAGTCGGAAAGGGGGAGCTGCGTACATTGGAAGAGGAGGTGGTGGATGCCCCCCAGCCTCTTGCCTCATGGCCACCCAGGCCACCCCAGCCACCCCACCCTAGTAGCACGAGCCCACCCGACAGCACCATTGCCTCCAGCATGACAGGACTCGCCAGCGCTCCTCACAACAACACTAGCGAACCCTGCCGTAGTTGTCCACAGCGATGGTAACCGACAGCCTAGCACCAGTTGGAACAGCCTCAACCCATCAAACCGCACCAGCACGACAGGAATTGGCTGTACCACATGCAGTACCACCAGCGAACCCAGCAGCACCACCATTTCAAGTTGCCTGCAGGGCGATGGCGACATAAGTTGTCACCTGATGAAGCTCTAGCGGGTCCAGTAGCCAGATTCGTTTCTTCAGCACCAGACTGGGTATGACCACTCGGCATGACCAACGCACCCAGAAAGAAAACTTCCTCCGGTCCCAGGAGGATCAACAGCACCATTCGCAGCAACGCGAGCTTCGGCGGCATTCTGGCTACGGCCTGCGGCCTGCAGGTGATGCGTTCGACACCACTGCCGCAGCCACCTGTACGTCCAGGACCAGATAGGCCACCATTGACCACCAATACCGTTACCGTCGCGTGTCGCGAAGTAGTCCAGGGTCTCAGGGCGATCGCACTCGTTCCTCTCCACCAACCACCATCACCAGCACCAGCACCACTTCCACTGCTGCGGCTTTCATCTGCAGCACAGCGACGAGCAGCACTTTTCCGTCGCGGCGCGGCAGAGGCGATCCGCTCGCGCGTCAAACAACCCGGGCTACGGCGTTGCGAAGTGCCCCGCATGTAAGAGGGGGAGAGCCAGAAGAGCGACGAGCAGCACGACAGAGCGCAGCGGCACGATCTGGACGCACGCGGGTGGGGCGGGTACCGCTCTGGACCCCACGTCGCTGACCCAAATGGACGGGCAACATGGCCAGCGACGGCCCGCTGCCACCCTGGGCGGCCACTCCAGCCGCCTGGCCGCCAAGCTCCCCTGAACCGTCCGTGGAATGGCGAGTGCTGCCACCTGCAGCTCGCTCCCTGGGACTGCTCGCCTGCAGTGCCAGCTGCAGGCCCTTCCCGCCGTCTCGCCGCGGTGGCCGGGGCGGGGCAGAGGCGAGGAGAGGGGGGAGGGAGGGAGGGAAGAAGGAAAAAGGGGGAGAGAGGGGCGGGGAGGGAGGGGGAGGGAGAGGGGAGAGAGGGGGGGGAGGAGAGGAGAGAGGGGGGGGGAGGAAGGAGGGGGATGAGGCAGGGAGAGAGGAGGCCACGGCCCAGGCCGGCGAGGAGAGGGCAGGGAGGCCGGCTACACGCGAGAGTAACCCCAGGCAAGAGTGACATTTGGCGCGAATCTCAACGGGGGGACGCGGGGTGGCCAAACCTGGGCGCGCAAGCCGCTGCTGCCGCTTCGCGCTCAGCGACCGGGGGACCCCAGTGGGCCCGCACCGAGGGTCCTTCCGTCGAAAGGTCACTCTTACGTCTAGTCGAGGAGCCCTGAGATCCGACGTTGCAAAAAAGTGCAGCATCGCAAAAAATCACGACCAGAGCCCTGGAGCACATCTTTCTGCACCGTTTTTCAGGCCGGATCGATCTGCGAGGGCCCCGCGGCTCGAGAAACGGCAAGAACGCCCGTCGTGAAAAAATGGCATCGCTGGGATCTCGGAGGGAGCAGGGGCAGGGGGGGAACCCAGGGCTGAGCCCGCTCGGGCATGTCCCTTCCCCGCGGGGGCCCCAGACAGCCCGACGTCGTGATTTTTCACAACGTCGACCCCCAGAGGCCTCGACCCCTTGCCCGGGACCAGTCTTTGTCGAGTCGTTGTTGGACGGCCCCGAGGCCCCCCCCGGAGGCCGAAACTGGCGAAAAGCCTGCCGTCGTGACTTCTGACTTCCTTCACCACGCGAGGGGGTCTGGCATTGCACCAGCCTTGCAGACGTGCTGCAGCGGATTTCTCTGTGGATTTCTGCGCGAATTGTTGCCCGAAGCGGCGAGCGAAAAACGAATTGGATTTCGCGTGGATTCCTGTTGGTCTTCCTTCCTGGCAAAAAAACGCACGAAATTCACCTCGAACTCCGGAACGAAACTCTCCAGGACACCCCAGGCCCACCCTGTCGTTTTCGGGACGACATCCGCTCTGCGATGCCGGCGCCCCGACCCCTCCCCGCGGAGGCCGAGGCAGCTCCTCGAGGCACACCATGGACAGCGGCGTGTTCGGGTACTTGCGCGCCCGCCCGCCGTGCGACACCGTCGACAGCGGCTCCGGGAGGGCGACGGGCGGGGGGGGGGAAGGCACGAGGAAGCACCTGCCACTGAGACGAAGCCAGGGCGAGGGTAACATCGGGCGGGGACAAATCCAAAGTCTCTGAGATCCGGCGGCTCTGGAGGATCCTGTCGGGCACCGCAGCCTTCTCAGAGCGTCCCAGAACGCTCTGAGAGCGTTCTGGAACGGGCTTGTCCTCGTCTTGGCCCCGCCCAAACCACGCCCCTGGCGAGGTCGGAGGGACGGGGGAGGGGAGGGGAGGGGGAGGGATCGAGGGGAGGGGGGGGGATCGAGGGGAGGGGGGGAGATCAAAGGGAGGGATCGAGGGGAGGGGGAGGCGGATCGAGGGGAGGGATCGAGAGGCAGACGGGAAGAGGGGAGGGGTTGAGGGGAGAGGGGGGAGGCGGAGGAGAGGGCGAGGGTGGGGCGGGAAGTGGCGCGGGAGGGGCCGGAGGTGGGAGGTGGAGGGGGGTGGAGCGGCGCTGGCCCGCAAGGGAAGGGCGGACAAGGGAAGAAAGACGATCCAGGAAGGGAGCAGCGAGAGAAAGCAACAAAGGGAGACCATCCGCCGCCCTTCGAGAGGGCTATCCCGACATCGGCCAGCGAGGCAAGCCCCGTACACCGACCGTAAAAGTCACGGATTCGATCATCCCTGCGTCCCAGCTGCTGCAAACGAGCCTCGGCATGGCGGAGGGGAGGAGGGGGGGAGGTGAAGGTGGAGGTGGAGGTGGAGGTGGTGGAGGAGGAGGAGGAGGAGGAGGAGGAGGAGGAGGAGGAGCAGGAGGAGGAGGGGGTGGAGGTAGAGGCGGGGAAATGAGAACGAGAACGCAAGGTGGCGAAGTCACACTGGAAGCATGAAAGGGGGGAGGGGGGGACAACGGGGGGGACGGGGGGGGGCGAGGAAAGAGGAGGTGAGGGGGGGAAGAGGGGAAAGAAGAGGGGAGGGGGGAAGGGAGAAGGAAGGGGGGGAAGAGGAGAGGCGGGAGAGAGAGGGGAAGAAGAGGGGAGGGGGGAAGGAGGAGGGGGGAGGGACCAAGCTCGGTGCGCGCGCCATTTCTGACATCCTGCCCCTTCCAGCCGTCCATTCCTCGTGCGTTGTTTCTTCGCTATCCGCCGATGGGAGTCCCAGCGAACATGGGTTCACAAAGTGACCCCCTATCGTGTGATGCGCGACCAGAAAGGGGAGCTATGCACATTGGAAGGAGAGGAGGAGGAGGAGGAGGAGGAGGAGGAGGAGGAGGAGGAGGAGGAGGAGGAGGAGGAGGAGCAGGAGGAGCAGGGGGAGGTGGAGGAGGAGGAGAAGAAGTAGGAGGAGGAGGAGGAAAAGGAATTGGTGGTGGTGGCGGCGGATGAGCATGAGGATGAGCGGGAGGCAGATGATGGGGAAGGAGGAGGAGGAGGAGGAGGAGGAGGAGGAGGAACAGCAGCAGCAGCAGCAGTAGCAGTGCTCAACAGTCCGACCCTTACGTTGGCTGACTCATCTGCTGCAGTCATAAATATCCGTTTTTTCTGCACTACTCCATACCCCCACTCGTGCATGAAGTGACCCTTAGCATTTTCAGCGTAGTATTGCACAGCTCGTGACTCGTGTGCAGATTAGCTAACATGATGGGCCAACTCCACATGCACATGCATGATAGGCTAACATGGTAGGCTAACCTGATGTGCAGTTACTCGTGTGCACATCCATATGCATCAGGCCTCTGGCTCACATTTCATATGATCCATCTCCTTTGATGTGAGATCGTGCGGCCCGGGAGGGCGCAACCGCCCAGGCGTGGACCGGCGTATGGACCATGCCTGCACGTCCCAAGGCGGGACCCGCGAGATTTTCGAGCAGGCCTGGGAAAGCGGGAGGGGGAAGGGAGGTACGTCTGGACTCGCTCGCCCTTCGCCCCACTCCCCCCGCCTTTGCGCACTCGTACTCTTCGCGACTCCCCACCGAGCACGAGCAAGAGCAGGAGTAGCGGGAGGAGGAGGAGGACCAGGGGAAGGCGCCAGAGGGCAAAGGAGGGAGGAGACAACGACAGAGGAAGGAATCGAATCTAGAAATGTGGCCCACGCTGGGGCGAGAGCGCTATTTCTGACCGTCGGGGGCACAGCGCCGACCGTGGAATGATCCCAACGCCGCAGCAGGAGCACTGCTTGGGGGGGGCGAAAAAACGCTGCGACTGGAAATACCATACAAATCATCGAACTAATGAAACCCTGCGCGCTAGAAAAACCGTGTACGAAAGACACGGCTCCCCGCTCGCACGGTAGCCCGGGAGAGAGAAGATCAATATTCACATGAAGCATAGGGAGAAGGAAAGGCACCACCACCACCACCACCACCACCACCTGAAGGAGGATGGAGGCAGAGGGTGGTCAGTGGTAGTGGTGATGTACATCGTTTCGTTTCTCTCGCGGAACATCTTGCACTCCTACATCCTGCACACCAGCTCATCCTGAGTCCCCCAAGGTGGTGCTTGTGGTGGTGGTGGGTGGTGGTGGTGGTGGTGGTGGTGGTGGTGGTGGTGGTGGTGGTGGTGGTGGTGGTGGTGGTGGTGGTGGTGGTGGTGGTGGTGGTGGTGGTGGTGGTGGTGGTGGTGGTGGCGGTGGTGGTGGTAATGATGGTGGTGGGGGTGGTGATGGTGGTGGTGGTGGTGATGGTGGTGATGGTGGTGATGGTGGTGATGGTGGTGGTGGCGGTGCGCTTCCGACTCCCAATGAATAGCTGCACGGCTGTCCAGGAGGGGACAGAGAGGGCGGGGGGAGCAGCTGGGGGCAGACGTGGAGGAGGGGCTATGGAAAAAGGCGGGGGGGAGGCGATGAAAGAGGCTATGAAAAAAGGCGGGCGGATAAGGAGCTTTGAACAAAGGCGGGAGGGGGAGGAAGGGTTATGAAAGCGGGGGCGATGCTCTTGTGTTCCCCCCCCCAGGCTGGGCCGCCAGGTGGTCGAGGCCACCTGCTCGGCCACCTTTCTCGGCAGCGCGCTCCCGGGCGTGGCGCGAGAGGGGGGGGGGCCTTTCTGGGAGAAGCCCTCCCGCCCCCAGAGAGGCCTTCTTCTTGCCATCGCTCGGACGTCCATCCATTCCCCGTGCACTTGTCGGTTTCGTGCGCGTCTTTTCTTGTGTGCTCGATGACCCAGGATGTTCCTCGATGGCCCTCGCCGAGCACAAAAGTGCACACGCCCGAGCGATGCCGAGCCTTGGCAGGCCTCCCGAGCCGCCCTCTCCCTGGCAGGCCTCCCCCCCCCTCGCGCCGACCCCTCCTGGAGGAGCAAAGAGACGGACGACCCACTGGGCCACCCCAGCCTGCCCCGCAGGCCCAAATTCTTGGGTTGGCGGGGGGGTACGGGCTCACAGTGTGTGTGCTTCTGTCAGAGTTCCCCGACGCCCCCACCCCCCCCACCCCGGGGATGGAGGGCAAGCGGGGGCCTGTTCGGGCTGGGCTGGGGCAGCTTGGTGGGTGGTGAGAAACTGCATCAGCATAAACTGGTGGAGGTCCGCGCGGACTTCTTGGCTCTGTGAGGGGCAACGACAGGGGGGGGACTGGCAGATCAGGGGGCACATCGACCTGGAATCGGCGATACGTCGCCGATAGATCGGCGATAGGCCACAGGAAGTGAATCTGCATGTTCCTGGACAGGTTGGGACTATCGGGCCCCTATCGGCGACCAATGGGCGATTGGGGGTCGATGCATCCCCCCCTTATGCCTATCCCCCCCTATCGTTGCCCCGGAGTCTGGGCTGGACCCACCTCAGTGGCGCGTGGAGCGTGCCAGGGGCGGCGCCAGAGGCGCCGCCAGGGGCCCCAGCGCCGATCCAAGAAACCCGCGTGGAGCTCCGAAAGTTTCCAGTGCGCAGCTTCTGCTCTGCTTCGACCCTCCTGCGCGCCGCCAGGCCTTGTAACCCCCCGTGGCGTGCCCTCCAGCCACGCTGGTGGCCATGGTGGTGCGCCGGCGCAGGGCGGAGCTGCTCGCGAGGTCGGGGAACGCGGCGGCGTCCTCGAGGCTTGCGCGAAGTGGGAGCGCCCCGTGGGCAGGGGTCTGTCAAGGGGCCCAGGGAGACACAAGTACGCCGACTCTGCCGGCGCGTGTGAGGGAGGGGTCTGGGTCGTCCATCGTCCCGTCGTCCCCGAGTGGTCCTCGGAGAGGATCTTTCGCTTCGTTTCCCCCTCGATTCCGTAATTAGATCGAAGGGTTCCCCTTCGGAGGGACCGGGGTCCCGGTGAGGTCCAGGGGGGGCCCCAGGGAGGGTCCCAGGGGAGATCCCGAGCCAGATTAACTATACACCTCCCCCCTCTTCTGGTCGCTATCGCAGTCGTAAGCTGATCGAAGGGAGACCCCTTCCATTTTGAATCCCTTCCCCACCCCCCGGGGGGGCGGGGGACCAGGGACCCGGGGTTGTCCTGGTGAGGTCCGGGGGGGGGGTCCCAGGGAGGGGCCAGGTCAGATTACACCTTCTTGTCGCAGTCGTACTCGATAAATCGAAGGAAGCCCCTTCCCTCTGATCCCTTCTACACTCGCGCGGGGGACCATCCTAGGGAGGTCCCAGGCGAGTCACAGGAACGGTCCCGGGGGCGGTCCCCAGTCAGATTACACCACCTCCCTCTGGTCGCAATCGCAGTCGTAGTGAGATCGAAGGGAAGCCCCTTCCCTCGCGCGGGGGACCATCCTGGGGAGGTCCCAGGGGAGTCTCGGGGGCGGTCCCAGGTCAGAATGCACCACCTCCCTCTGGTCGCCATCGCAGTCGTAGTTAGATCGAAGGGAAGCCCCTTCCCTGTGATCCCTTCCCCACCCAGGGGGGGGGGGGGGCAGGGCAGGGCCTCGAGGAGGTCCCAGGGGGGTCCTGGGAAGGGCCCCAGGGGGCGGGGGGGCCTGGCCAGATTACACCTTCCCCCCCTTCTGGTCGCAATCGCAGTCGCAGTTGGATCGAGGGGAAGCCCCTTCCTTTGATCCCTTCCCCACGGGGGGAGGACCACCCTGACCTTCCAGAGAGCTATTTTTTAGCACTGGAGACCTAAAAACCTAAAAAACGAGACGAAACAGCCTAAAACCAAGACGTAGAATAGCTCTGGGATAGGTTTTTAGGTCGCGTTCTATTTTTTAGCCCTCCTGGAAGGTCAGGGTACACCGCCCCCTTTTTCTGGTCGTAATCGCCTGTGTTAGATCGAAAAGGAACCCCTTCCCTTTGACCTTTCCCCGCCCGACCTTGCCGCCCCACGACACTCCCGGGAGGCCTCCGAGAGGCTCCCACAAAACTGCAGGAGGCCCCCAAGAAGCCCCCAGGAAGCCCCAAGACGCCCCCAAAAGGCGCCCAAGAGGCCCGAAGGTCTCCCAGAATACCGCTCGTTGCACGCTCGGAAAGTTCTTGGGAGCCTTCCAACCTTCCCGAACACATCCGAACATTTTCTGCATCATGAGGCTCATCTTCCAGGGTCGGCAGCACCGGCCGTAAGGCCTCTCCAATAAACAAACACGAATACCAAGATTCCCGATATGTGTCCACATGTTATGCTATTTCGCCTTCCCCTACATGTCGTAGATTCTGCAAGAAGCGACTGGGAATATACGCTTATTTGTGTATGTGTCCACGGTGACCCTGGGCATGTCCGCCACGTTTGAAATTAATTGTAACGATGGTAGTTGGAATCCTAAAGTTTCTTCTCAGGAACGTATTAGGCATCCTCGAGATAGAGGGAAACCTTCAGAATTCCTCGGGGACTGCTCTGGTCATGCGACACACTATGCACTGCAAACGGATAGCGTGCCGCTCCGCTCCTCAGGGCGGGAGGCCGGGAAAGGCTTGTGACGTAGATCTTGCCGTCGCTCGGACGTCCATTCCCCGTGCATGTTTCGGTGTCGTGCGTGTTTTTTTTGCTCGATGGTCCAGGATGGTCCTCGATGGTTTTCGCCGAGAAAAAGTGCACACGTCCGAGCGATGCCAAGGTGGCGTAGACAGCGCGTCGCACCCAAGCATGGTGGGCCAGACCCAGCGATGGGAGCCCTGAGGGAACCTTATGGGGTTATTATGACGAGCCTCACGCGTAGATGTGAGACAAAACAGCTTGGCACATGGCGATGTCAATCACACACTGCGGCGACTGCTCCACAACATGCCTGGCTACTCTCAGATATGCTATAAAGCCACATGCTCCACAAATTCATATGCGGTGCGAGCCAGGTTA
Organism: Prorocentrum cordatum; assembly: GCA_963575745.1. NCBI lineage: Eukaryota > Dinophyceae > Prorocentrales > Prorocentraceae > Prorocentrum > Prorocentrum cordatum. Next base: position 58,288 of record CAUYUJ010000851.1, read on the forward strand.
TGCTGGCAAACTTGGTAGTACAGAAATAGTCGGTGGATCGAAACACTACGTATCGAAGTAGAGCGCGGAGCCAGAGGGAGGGAGGAGGGGGAGGAGGAGGAGGAGGAGAAGGAAGAGCCAGGAGAAGGAGGAGGAGGAGGAGGAGGAGGAGGAGGAGGAGGAGCCAGGAGGAGGAGCCAGGAGGAGGAGCAGGGGAAGGGGGGAGAAGGGGGAGAGAATGGTGAGAGAAGGGGGAGAAGGGGGAGGAGGAAGAGGAGGAAGAGGAGGAGGAGGAGGGAGGAGAAGAGGAGGAAGGAGAGGGAGGGAGGAGGGGGTGGAGAGGAACGGAGGGCGGGAGGCAAGGCGGCGGAAGTCGCTCTCCCCGTGGCGGGGTCCTCCCGGCCCTCCCGGCCCGTGGGCGAGCCCGCGCAGGGCGAGAGCGCCTCGAGGTCGATGTCGCGGGTGAACGGCACGTCGCAGAGGGACACGAAGCCAGAGGAGGAGGCCTCCGACGGCGCGGGCGTCTGGACGCCGGAGTCTGCCTGCGGGGGTCTGGAGAGGAGGAGGAGGAGGAGGAGGAGGAGGAGGAGGAGGAGGAGGAGGAGGAGGAGGAGGACCCAGAGCCCCTCGCGTTGTGTCTCGGCGTTTCGCTGTTTTCGGGAGGCTTTTCGCTATTTTCGGTCTCTGGGGGCCCTCGCTGGGCCCTCGGACCGTCAAAGAACGACTCGAAATAAAAAACCGGTCCCGAGAAAGGAGTCGAGACCTCTGGGGGTCGACGTTGGGAAAAAATCATGAGGTCGGGGGTCTCGGTCCCTCCCTCCCTCTGCCCTCCTGGTGTGTATGCTCCTTTGTCGTCCTGACCCTCCTCACTATCCGTCCGTTCCTTATCCTTATCCTCCTCCTCCTCCTCCTCCTCCTCCTCCTCCTCCTCCTCCTCCTCCTCCTCCTCCCTCCCTCCCTCCCTCCCTCCCTCCCTCCCTCCTCCCTCCCCCTCCCTCCCTCCCTCCTCCTCCAGGGCGCGCTTGGGAAACACGTGGGCGGGTCGGCCCTCGTCGTCTCGGCCGCGAGCGAAAGGGGCCAGGGCTCCTGAAGCGGGGTCGGGCCCCTCAGAGGCGCGCGCCGCTCCAGCACCTCCTTAGAGGAGGAGGAGGACGAGGAGGAGGAGGAGGAGGAGGAGGAGGAGGAGGAGCAGAAGGAGGAGGAGGAGGAGGAGGAGGAGGAGGAGGAGGAGGAGGAGAAGCGAGGAGCGAGGATCAAGGAGGAGGAGGAGGAGGAGGAGCAGGAGGAAGGAGGGGAAAACAGGCGGCCATGTTAGTTCCCTGGTTGTCCGTTTCCGGACTTGGCGGGGCTCCCCGAGGATGTTGAGGGCGGATGGAGAAGACGAGGAACGAAGGAGCTGGCAGGCGGGAGGATGGAGGAGGGGAGCGGCAGGAGCGAAGAGGGGGTGCAAAGGAAGATTGGGAGTGAAGCAGGTGGGGAGCTTCGAAAAGGGGCTGAGGTGACTCTTTGGAAGGGCTCATGTGTTTAGCTTGTGTGTCCGGGGCGTCTCTGGTCACCTCGGGGCGGTCTTGGGCAGTCATTGGGCCTGTTGGGGGTCTAAATCATATTTTGCATGCCACCATGCGAGCCACTGGCGGAGGACAGGCGTGCATGACTTGCGAGAGAGAGAGAGAGAACAGCAAAACAGATGATGCCTATGGGGCGCATTGTGTTGGTTCCCGTGTTGTCCGTTTGACGTTGTGAAGCTTTGTCTGGGCGTCTGCGGCCGTCCTGGAGGCCTCTTGGGCAATCTGGAGGCCCTCTTGGGGACCCCTGGGAGCGTCCTGGGAGCCTTTTTCGGGCTTCTCGGGGCCTCCTGGGGGGGCGATCTGGGAGCTTCTTGGGGGCTCTCGGGCGCCTCTTGGGGCCTCCTGGGGGGCTCTTTGGGCGGGGAGCTCGGACAGTCGGTCTTGTTTCCCCCTCGGGGGCCTCTCTTGAGGACTTGGAGGCTTCCGCGGCCGTCTGGGGAGCGTCTTGGGCTGTCTTGGGCCGTCTGGGCGGTCTCTTGGGGGGCTCTGAGGCCGTCTTGGGACGATCTTTGGGACATCTTGGGGTGCCTTGGGGCGTCGGAAGCCGACAAAGCGAGAACGCGAAAAACCGTCAAAAACGGATGGAAAAGCTACAATTGTGCGTTTGAACTTGAATTCTCTGTTAGGAGACTCTTGTCTCTGTGGAGTCTCTTGTGGGGCCTCTTGAAGGCCTCCTGAGGCGTCTTGGGGGCTTCCTGGCCGTCCGAAGGCCATCTTCGACGGCCTGGATCGACCTGTTGGCGACTCGTGGCTCCCTTGGACCATCTTGCGGACCATCTTGGGGCCGCCCGTGCCGCCCGCAAGCGCGTCTGCAAAACTGGAGCCGGCTTCCGCCGGCTTCCGCCGGCGTTCCGCCCGTGCCCGGGGGGGGGCGGGGGGGTACCCGCCCACACACACCCGGGGGATACTAAACGGGAACCCCTTCTCAGGTCGGGGAAAGACCCTCGGCGAGGGAACGGTCTTTCATCTAGCCTCAGCACCGTTTCAGTCCGCAGCGATGGCAATCCAGCTCGACGGGCATCGCTACATTGGCCCAAGTCGAACTCAGGGCATAGTAGCATAGGCCCTGTGCACTGTAGGCCTTCGGTAAGGGCCGCACCTGCTCGTTGGGATGGTCAGGACGGACATGCGTTGGGGGGGCGGGGAGGGGAGGGTCATCAGTGACACAACCAGGCACTGCAGCATACTCTTCAACCTCTGCTGCTCCCAGCTATCTTGCTTTTCTAGTTCCTCCCAGACGCGCGCTGCTGCAGTGCCAGGGCCTAACGTTTATGTGATTGCTCCAGTCTGAACATGACGCATTGTTCCAGCACCACGGAAACGCAACAGCTTAGTCGCTCATGTTTACCACATGTAAAAAAGCAGGGGGGGGGGGCGTGAGGACCGTGAGGGCCGTTGGGGCCGTGAGGACCGTGAGAGCCATGGAGGGCCGTGAGGGCCGTTAAGGCCATGGAGGGCCGTGAGGGTTGCGAGGGCCGTGAGGACCACGAGGGCCGTGAGGACCGTGAGGGCCGCGAGACCCGTGAGGACCGTAAGGGGGCTGCCCCCTTCTGGCCCTGCCCCCCTCTGCGCGCCGCCGTTGGGCCGCGCTCGCGGCCCTCCCCGGGGCCTCCTCCTCGGGCGCCCCCCCGAGCATGCGCGAGAACAGGGTGCGCTTGCCGGCCTCGTGGTCGTCGGTCGGCCACCTGGAGGGCTGCACGCAAGACGGCACAGCGACCTTGCGCGGCGGCTTGCGCGGGCCGCCAGCGCGGCACGCTGCGCGGAAGACGAGGGCGCTCACGCGCGGCCTTACGCGGGGAGCTGACGCGCGAACGTCGGCGCAGTCCAACCCGTGCTTCCCAAGCGTCATGTGGTGTTGGGTCCTCGTTTTCAAGAGACAGCGCTCCCGCACACCCCTCACACGCTTCGAGGCCCCAGAAGGAGCTCCAGCGAAGGCGTCGATGCCTCATTTCAGTACGCCCTTCACACCTTTCGTGGCCCCGAAGGGAGCTCCAGCGAAGGCCCAAATGGCAGGGTCCGCATAGCGTCGGTGCCCCATTTCGGCACACCTCTCATACGTTTCGTGGCCCCATAGTGAGCTCCAGCTAAAGCCCAAATGCGAGGGTCCGCATGGCGTCGGCTCCTCATTTAGGCACACCCATCATCAGTTTCTTGACCCTACAGGGAGCTCCAGCGAAAGCCCAAATACCAGGTTCCGCACGGCGTCAGTTCTTCACTTGGGCACACTCCTCATACGCCTCATGGCCCCATAGGAAGCTCCAGCTAAGGCCCAAATGTTAGTGTCCGCGTGGCGTCGGTGCTGTTCACATGCGTCCCCACCTTCGGCACACCCCTCGCACGTCACGTGGCCCCATGGGGAGCTCCACCGAAGGCCAAAGTGGTGCCGTTCGCATGCGTCCCCGCTACCAATTTCGCCACACCCCTCACACGCTTCGTGGCCCCATAAAGGCCATAGGGAGCTCCACCAACGGCGCCAGTGCCAGCGCCCGCAAGGCAGCACCTCCCCATTTCGGCACACCCCTCACACGGTGTTTGGCCCCATAGGGACTTCCCCTTTCTTCGTCCCACCTGCCTTGCGGTATGCACGCCTGCATGTGTCGCCGCGCTGTTTGTTCTTGACGGGCCCGAGTGGACGACGCCGACACCACGGCAAACCCACGGCAAACCCTGCGCCCCACGCCCCAAGCAGACGAGGCCGCCACACGGCAAACCCCACGGCGAGCCCACAGCGCCCGAGTCGGCGTTTGCCCTGGTGGCCGAGGCGCCCTCCCCAAAACGCAAAGCCGCGCGTCGGAACAAACGGCGCGGCGACATATGCTTGGGTCCGTCGCCAGGACCATTTGCGTCGCTCACCTGGAGAGGGGCAACAGGACGGGCGGGGCCCGACGGGCACACCGTTCATGCCGCTCGCGCTCCTGGTGTGCTGCAGCAGGTGCGGATAGCCCAGAGGGGGAGAAATACACGTCACTGGCGAAGACGTCGGCTGGTCTCCGTCGTCTTCGGGACGCGGCGGCTGGCAGTTCAGGGGAACCCGCGCTGCTCTTGGGGCAAGTCTGGGCGACGCTCGAGAGCGAACACGGCTCATGCCCCCCACCCCCCCCTGGGTTGCCCGTCCCTGTTGCTGCCCCCGAGCTCACTCCCCAACTCCCCCCCCCCAGCCTTGCCCCAGGACGGCGCATCAAGAGGAAGCCGAGGACGGCCTCGAGAACGCTCCAAGACGGCCCGCGAGGCCCCCAAAGGCCGAAGGCGGCCGGCTCCTCCGCCGAGCCGCCCTCGGGAGAGCGCGGGGGAACCGGCGCGCCGCCGACGGCCCTGCCCCGCCCCCATCCTTCCTCCCCTCCTCTCTCCCTTCCTCACTTCCGATCCCTCGCCCCTCGCATGTGTTCCTGGAGCTTGCTTTTCGTCATCCGCCGCCCAGCGGCTAATCTGTGTGCAGTGTGTCGCGTTTGTCCATGTCTCTCGGTCTGAATTCCAAGTGGTTTCTTGCCGATGCGCCGTCCAAGCACGGCTTCTTGCGTGCGCGCGTGCGTGCCCAGACGGGCCTCCTCCCCCCCCGCAGACCCTCCCCCGAGCCTCCTCGAGACGGCAGCGGGGTCACCCTGCGCCGAGTCGGCGTTGTCCCCGCCGCTGCTGGTCAGGACGCTGCCGCTGCACTCCTTCTCGGCCGTCCCGGCGTTCTTGTTCACCCACACCTCAAGGGCTCCCAACTTCGCGCTTCGCGCTGCGCGAAGCGCGAAGTGCGAATAACTTCGCGCTCTCGCGCCGCCTCCCAGGGTAGAAGGGGAGGATGAGGAGGAATCGGAGCCGAACCGCGAAGCGCGAAGCGCGAATAACTTCGCGCACTCGAGGGCGCCCTTGACACCTCGCAAGGGAGGGCGGTCGGGAACTGTTGCTCAGCGTGCCGCCGCGGCGGCCCCGGCGACACGCTGCAGCGTGTCGCTGCACTCCGCAGGGCGGGAGGCTCGGAAAGGCTCGGGACGTGGACGGCTGGGGATTGGGACGTGGACGGCGTGTCGCGCCCAAGCGCGGTGGGCCAGAACTGGCAGAGCGACGCGCTATCCAAGAGCTCCCGACCGTAGGCTCTGCCCATCGCCCTCGCCACCAATCCGATCTCAAGCGGGCGGAGAGCACAGGATGGGTGGCGAGGTTCCTCTCACCTCGCCATCACTCGAACGTCCATTCCCCGTTCATTTGTCGGCTTCGTGCGTGAAATTTCTCGCAGGATGACCCAAAAGGCTCCATCATCATCACCATCATCATTATCATTATCATTATCATTATCATCATCATCATCATCATCATCATCATCATCATCATCATCATCATCATCATCATCATCATCATCATCATCATCATCATCATCAATCATCATCATCATCTCATCATCACATCATCAGCAGCAGCATCATCACCACTGTCTCATCATCATCATCATCATCATCATCATCATCAACCATCATCATCATCATCATCATCATCATCAGCATCATCAGCATCATCATCATCATCATCAAGAACAACAGCAGCATCACCATCATCATCCTCATCATCATCATCATCAGCATCATCATCATCAGCATCATCATCATCAGCAGCAGCATCATCATCAGCAGAATCAGCATCAACATCAGCAGCATCATCATCCTCATCCGTATCCTCATCATCATCATCAGCAGCAGCAGCATCAGCATCCTCATAATAATCAGCATAATCCTCATCCTCATCCTCATGATCATCATCATCATCATCATCATCATCATCATCATCATCATCATCAGCATCATCATCATCAGCATCATCATCAGCAGCAGAATCAGCACCATCAGCATCATTATCAGAATCGTCATCATCATCAGAATCACCATCATCATACTCATTATCATCATCATCATCTTCATCACCATCATCAGCATCATCGTCATCATTTGCATCGTCATCATCATCATCATCATCATCATCATCGTCATCATCATCATCATCATCATCATCATCATCATCATCATTAGCATCATCATTATCATCATCATTATCATTACCACCACCACCATCATCAGCAGCAGCATCACCATCATTAGAATAATGATAACAAATAGAAGGATACTACAACAAAACGAATAAGCATGATAGAAACAATAATAGCAATACAAAAAAGGTAACAACGAAAATGAGAACAGTAATAAGGATAACCATAATCATACTCAGAATCATAATCAGAATCAGAATCATCATCGGCATCCGCATCGTCAGCATCATCATCAGCATCATCATCAGCAGCAGCATTGGAATAGTAATGATCATCAGCAGCACTATCAGCATAACAAGCATCATCGTCTGCATCATCATCATCAGTTCAGCCTCATCCTCATCAGCATCATCATGAGCATCAGCATCATCATCATCATCATCATCATCATCATCATCATCATCATCGTCATCAGCATCACCACCACAATCAGCATCATCAGCATCAGCATGATCAGCATCATCATCATCATTGGCATCGTCGTCGTGGTCATCCTCATCGTCGTCGTCATCATGGTCATCGTCAGCATCATCATCATCATCAGCATCATCATCATCATCATCAGCAGCAGCAGCAGCATCAGTATCAGCATCATCATCAACAGCAGCAGCATCATAATCAGCATCAGCATCAACATCATCATCATCATCAGCATCAGCAGCAGCAGCATCACCGTCATCGCCACGCATGTTGGCACACCTCTCACACGCTTCGTGGTTCCATAGGAGCTCTACCGAAAGCCCCAGTGGTGCTGTTCACATTCGTTCCCACCTTCGATACACCCCTCACACGTTTCGTGGCCCCATGGGGAGCTCCAACGAAGGCCCAACTGGTGCCGTTCGCACGCTTCCCCGCTACGCATGTCGGCACACCACTCACACGCTTCGTGGCCCCATAAGGAGCTCCACCCAAAGCCCCAATAGTGCCGCTCGCATGCGTCCCCGCCACCCCTGTCGGCACGCCCCTGATACGCGTCGTGGCTCCATTTGGATCTCCAACTAAGGCCCAACTGGTGCCGTTCGCATGCGTCCACGCCACACATTTCGGCACACCACTCACACGTCTCGGGGCCCCAGAAGGAGCTCCAAGTAAGGCCCACCTGGTGCCGTTCGCATGCGTCCCCGCCACTCATTTCCGCACACCCCTCACACGCTTCGCAGCCCCATAGGGAGCTCCAACGAAGGCCCCAATGGTGCCGTTCGCACGCGTCCCCGCTACCCATTCCGGCACACCCCTCACACGTCTCGTGGCCCCATCAGGAGCTCCAACGACGGCCCCAACTGGTGCCCCCGCCACCCCTGTCGGCACACCCCTCGCACGCTTCGTGGTTCCATACGGAGACCCAACGAAGGCCCAATTGGTGCCGTTCGCATGCGTCCCCGCCACCCATGGGGAGCTCCAACGAAGGCCCAACTGGTGCCATTTGCATGCGTCCACGCCACACATTTCGGCATACCACTCACACGTCTCGTGACCCCATCAGGAGCTCCAACGACGGCCCCAATGGTGCCGTCTGCATGCGTCCCCGCCACACGTTTCCGCACACCCCTCGCACGCTTCGTAGCCCCATAGGGAGCTCCAACGAAGGTCCCAATGGTGCCGTTCGCATGCACACGTATCACACGCTTCGTGGCCCCATCAGGAGCTCCAACTAAGGCCCAACTGGTGCCCCCGCCACCCCTTTCGGCACACCCCTCACACGTCTCGTGGTCCCAGAAGGAGCTCCCACGAAGGCCACACTGGAGCCGTTCGCAAACGTCCCCGCCACCCATTACGGCACACCCCTCAAACGCTTCGTTGCTCCATAGAGAGCCCCACTCAAGGTCCAAGCGGTGCCGTTCGCATGCGTCCCCGCGCACCCCTCACACACGCTTCGTGGCCCCTTAGGGAGCTCCACCCAAGCCACAAATGGTGCCGTTCGCATGCGTCCCCGCCACCCATGTCAGCACACCCGTCATACGCTTCGTGGCCGCATAGGGAGGGAGCTCCACCGAGAGCGGTACCCACAACGAGGTATTCACAGCTGCATATGGTTGGGTCCTTCGCCTGGATGATTTGCTTGGTCTGGGACACGCTCTCCTCGGTGCTCCCCACTCGGCGGCCGTTTCGAAGCGGTCCAGCGGCGATCGGGTGAGCCGAAGAGGGAGGCCAGGAAGAGGGAGGTTGGCGCATCATGGCACCGAGCATGCGCGCGGGCGTGGGGGGTGGAGGGGCAGGAAGCGCATTGAAGAAAGACAGGGGCCACGAAACCTGGGAGATCTCGTGGCAAAATCCACACGCCGCTCGTCCTCACCCCCCCTTCGGCGCCCAGTGGCACTTCGGGCCATACCCCGAGCCCCCGGCAGCCGCTCGGGACGCTCCAGGCAGCCCCGGGAGGCCCCCGACGGCGCGCAGCTGCCAATTAGAAAACACCCCGAGGCGAGAAGAGCAAAACGAAGGAGGAGGAGGAGGAGGAGGAGGAGGAGGAGGAGGAGGAGGAGGAGGAGGAGGAGGAGGGAGGAGGGAGGAGAGGAGAGGAGGAGGAGGAGGAGGAGGAGGAGGAGGAGGAGGAGGAGGAGGAGGAGGAGGAGGAGGAGGGGGAGGAGGAGGAGGAGGAGGAGGAGGAGGAGGAGGAGGAGGAGGAGGAGGAGGAGGAGGAGGGAGGAGAGGGAGGGAGGAGGGAGGGAGGGAGGGAGGGAGGGAGGGAGGGAGGGAGGGAGGGAGGGAGGGAGGGAGGAGGAGGAGGAGGAGGAGGGGAGCCACAGCCCGAGGCGAGAGAACACCCCACGGCGACCCAGAAGCCGCCCTCGGGGGCGCGCCCTGCCCTCGCCTCCTCGCCTCCCTCCTCGGGACGCCCCCGCGGCGAGGGCCCCCCCCCCCCGAGGAGCGGGCGAGGCCGACGGGGCCTCGGACGAGCTCCCCTCGCTGGAGCCCTGCCCGCGCTGCTCCCTGGTGCTGCCGGCGCCGTCGCTCTTCCCCGGGCCCCAGTGCTCCGACGCGGCCTCCTCGTCGTCGGCGGTGCCGCCCTCCTCGAGGGCGGGGGCAGTGCAGCCACGGAGAGGGCACTGGTTAAGGAGCCGTTGGATACGGTCGACCCGTATCAGAAGGACGCGCGAGAAGGATGCGAGGGCCTGGGAAGGCCATGTCGACGCCCTGCGAGCAGGGCGCGGCCAGCGACAGCGGCCGAGGACAGATAAGGAACCCTCCAGGGTCTGAAGCCTTCGGTGGCAGGGAGCCTCCCATGCCATCTTGTCTGATCTTGCGAATCGACGCTAGTCGATGCTAAACCGACGCTAATCGACGCTAAATCGACGCTAATCGACGCTAAACCGGCGCTTTCTCATCAACTCCCAGACATTCACCGATGCTAGCTGACGCGAAAGACGGAATTATGAGGGTACACCGGGCTTCCATGATTTACTACCGAAGAAACTCCTGGGCAACATTCCTTCACGAACGCCCCCACCGTACCGCGCTTGCAGCGGCTGGTGTGCGTCGGGCCCTGTAGCCTCCTGCGGAATAATAGTTGGGCCCCCCCCCGACGCACCGAGCCCAAGATGCTTTCCATTTGCTGTGGCCAAGTTTAGATCGGGCATGTCCTCCTACAGGCGGATGTTGGGACAAAAAAAAAAAATGCCAGAACATATTTCAAAATAGACAGACCCAAAAAAACACGAAAAGTCGTCACCTGACTATTTGTTTACCGTTCTTGAATAGCCCTCCTGTAGAAGGGCACGCCCAACCTGGGGCCAAGACCCTGCGCTTGTAGCTTCCCAGGCAGCAAATGGTCCCAAATACAACTTTTGGGAAAGGGGGGGTTCGTGGCCCCTCCCCCAGCCCGCCCTCCTTCGGCGGCAACTCATGGGAGCCTCCCATACCATCTTGTTGGCTCTTGCGAATCGACGGTCATCGACGTTAAATCGACGCTAGTCGACGCTAAATCGACGCTGAATCGACGGTAACCGACGCTCATCGACGCTGACTCGACGCTGATCGACCCTAGCAGACAATAAATCAAACTATCTCAGAGACTCCTAGACGCGAATCGACGCTGACCGACGCTAAAAACAGAATTAAGAAGGTATACCAGCTCTCATGGCTTGCTACCGAACAAGACCCTGCGCGTTTAGCCTTCCAGGCAGAAAACGATCCCAAGTACAAGGTTTAGGAAGGGGGGGGGTCCGTAGCCCCTCCCCCCTCCCCCCCTCCCCAAGACACCCCACCCCCCCTCGCCCGAGCGCGGTGGCGGAATCGCGCGGCGCCGCAACTGGATACAGCTGCCGTGCTTCCATCCATGCCCTGGTCTTCCCGCGCTGCACGCAAAAAATGGCGGGGGGCCCTCGCTGGGCGCCAGGAAGCACTCGGAACGAGAAACCGATCTGGGGGAGAGGGTCGAGGCCTCTGGAGGCCCACGCGTTTCTATTGTTTACGCGTGTGTATGCTTAAGTTGTTCCTGAAAGGGTCATACGAGTAGCAGGAGTACAAATGATGATAGTGACAAGGCGAATACTACTAGCAATGATAGTGATACGAATTGTAAGATGAATAACGAAACAACTTATTACAATACGAATAATGCTCATGATGTGATGATGATGATGGTGGTGGTGATGATGGTGATGATGATGAGTATGATGATGAGTATAATTGTGGTGATGATGGAAATGATGCTCGCAATGATGATAACAATATCAACAACCATAAGAATGATGATGATACTGATGATGCCAAGGGTAAACTGTATGAATACGGTGGCACGAGTAATGATAATACTAACAGCAGAATAACCGCAACACTGTGAATATCAATACTACTGATGATAGTAGTAATACGAAAACTACTATCATCACTACTTATAAGAATGGGAACTATGTGTGATAGAAATCAGAAAACTAAATCGAATATCACGAAGAACAGCAATAGCAACAATAATGAAAACAATAAGCAGCAACAACAACAACAACACCAACAACAACAGCAACAACAACAACAACAATTACTAGCACGTGGGGACACACCGTTCTCACCAGTGCCAGGGTTTTCATAGGAGGCGGGCAATACCCCCACTTTGTGGGGGGGCCGGTTCAAGCTCTACCAAATTTCCAAACGACTCTTCGCCACCACCCACACCCAGCTTCCCGCCCTATGACGTTCGGACACTTCACTTCGTGGCATGCGGACGACCGTGGCTACTATTCAGGGCCCCGCGGCCGACGACGACGGCGTGCGCGCGCGAAGAAAAAACGAATGTGTCCCGCATGGTATTATTTGACAGGGATGATGGCCCTGGCAGGTGCGCAACCGTTGTTGCAGAAGTTCGAAAAAGTTGCTCGCAAAAGCCCGTTTGACAGAAATGTTTAAAAAGTGTTGGGTTTCCTACAAATCCGCAAGAGCGCGCGGGATGAAATTTTGACACTTTTTTTTTGAAAAACCATTGGTTTTTTTGATGTTTTTATGTTGAAATCGTTACGAACACTAAGGTTTTGGAAGGATTTCGTCTTGCGCGCGCGAATGTCCACTTTACCTTATTTTTTGCAAGGGATTCTTGAAGTTTGGTTATGTTAGAACAAGAAATGTCCACTTTAGCTTATTTTTTGCAAGGGAAAACCGGACAACAAAACAACCGGATCCGGACACCCACGTTTTGCCTGAGACTTCCTCACGAAAATGATGAAAATGTGGCTGCGGCCTAGGCGCGGCGGGGGGCCGCGCACCAGGGGTCCCAACAATAATTATTCTTTAGAATAAATAATGTTCAACAAGAACAACAACAACTACTACTACTACTACTACTACTACTACTACTACTACTACTACTACTACTACTACTACTACTACTACTACTACTACTACTACTACTACTACTACTACTACTACTACTACTACTACTACTACTACTACTACTACTACTACTACTACTACTACTACTACTACTACTACTACCTCAACAGCATCAACAACAAGTATACTGATAACACGCATTAAAATACGAATACACATAATAGCAGGCATTCAGATAATAACACTAGCAAAAATAACAGCAACAGTAATAATCACAACAATGATAGCAATAACACTAACAATCGCCAGATCAATAACACTAACAACACTAATAATAAGCATAATCGCCATCACCAGCATCATCATCATCATCATCATCACCAGCATCATCATCGCCATCAGCATCATCTCCAGCATAATTATCATCATAATCAGCATAATAATCAGCATCAGCATCAGCATCATCATCAGCATCATCATCATCACCATCACCATAAGTTCACTTGTGCTTTGCCAGAGAACACTGCGTCGGAGGTCTGGGTAAGGAGCGCCAGATGGGGAACGGAACCACTCTCGGGCCCCAAGGCCACCTGCAATGCATCGGGTGTTGCTAGAAGTGCCCCTGGCCCAAGGTGCCCCCAGGATCTCCAAGGAGACCCCCACGGCCTCCAGAGCACCCCTTACGAGACCCAGAGGGCCCCAGGGGCTCCAGAGTGGACCGAAAAGCTGGGGGCACCTCGGACCAGGGGCACCTCTACCTTTAGCACCTTGAGAGGCATCGAGCCCCTTCCGAACTCCAAGGAAGAAGTAAGGAGGAGGAGAGGCAGGAGGAGGAGGAGGAGGAGAAAGAGGAGGAGGAGGAGGAGGAGGAAGAGGAGGAGGAGGAGGAAGAGGAGGAGGGGGGCCCGAGCTAGGGATTTCAGCGCCTTGGCTGCAGAAGGAGGAGGGCGCGGCACGAGCACAAACTTCCCGAGGAGCGCGCGGACTTTTTGGATCGGCGGTCCTCGATCCTCCTCCTCCTCCTCGATCCTCCTCCTTCTCGACCTCGATCCTCGATCCCCCTCCCCCTCCTCCTCTCGGAGGAGAAAAGACTGCACAACCATAAACTTTCGGAGCCCCTCGCGGATCTCTTGGATCTGCGCTGGGCCCTGCGCCGCCCCTGGCCCGCTCCGCGCGACGGGAAAGGAGGGCCAGCGCCGATCCAAGAAATCCGCGCGGCTCCGAAAGCTTCTGATGCACTTGTTTATCATTAGAGGGGGATGGCGAGGGATAGGGGGGGTCAAGCCAGGTGCGCTCACGCCATATCTGACATCCTACCCCTCTCATCCATCCCCTCCAATTGCGCTGAATTATTTTGTATCCGCGGTGTCTTCGAGGACATCAATCCCCCTAATAACCCCTATCGTGCGATACGCAATAAGAAAGGGGCCAGCTTTGAATAGTCACGGAGGAGGAGCAGGAGCAGGAGGAGGCGGAAGTGCAGGAGGGTAGGAGGGGGGGGGACTCGGGACTGAAGGTAGACCGCGGGGAAGGGCAGGTGTGTATGTGGCTGTCTCCTTGTCCGACGCACTTTCCTCCATGAGCGCCACCGTTGGCACGGTCCACTTGATGCCACCCGCATCCACCGGTTCCACCGTCTCCTCCTCGTCCTCGTCCTGGTCACCCGTGTCCAAGACCGTCGGCATAATCATGACGCTCCCGCGCCGCGAGCCGACGCTGGCGCGCCGGTTCCCCACGCCAGGCGCCATCAGGCTGGTCCGGTGCCCCTCTGCGATGCCCAGGCTCCCCCGGCGGTCCCCGGCCGCACCAGCGCCGAGGCTGGGGCGTCGCAGCCCGGGACCCCCGTAGCCCAGCAGCGGCCCCGCGCCCAGCGACTCCTCCGGCGCCGCCAGCGCCGCCCCCGAGCCTCGCCGGGACCCCGCCAGAGGCGGCACGCCCGCGACGCCCAGGTTCGAGGGGCGGCGGCCGAAGAGCGGGCCGCGGCCCGGCGTCGGCTCCGCCGCCAGGCCGCGCTGCAGGGCCTGCTGGACGTCACTGGCTAGGCCCACCGAGCTCGCACGCCGCGAGCCGTCCAGGTACCTGTCGAAGAGGCCGGCCTGGAAGGAGCCGCGCCGCGACGGGTCCATCTCGCAGGAGCCGTGGAGGGAGACGCGCAGGGTGAGGTCCACGAAGATCACCGGGTTCCCGTCCTCGTCTTCGCCCACGGTCCTTGCCAGTCCGCCCCACGGCGAGCCGGCGGCGCTGTCAGCTACGGAGGCTCGGCGGGACCCTGGCGCCCCAGGGACGGCGAGGCCATCGGGCGCGTGCCTCTTGTCCGACCAGGACTCATTCGCCGCGCGGTACAGCGCCCTGCCGCCGCGCACCATCACCGTGCCGGCGTCCGCGGCACTGCTGCTGCCACGGCGGGCGTTCTCCTGCACAACGAGGTACCTGTCCTTGTCCATGCTGGCGCCAGCGAGCGGTGCGCCGATGCCGGAATCCTGGGCCAGCTCGCTCACCCGGCGCCGCATTGCCGCCGTCACGCTCCCGCGGTGGCCATGCTGCCCTTCCGTGCCGGCGGCCATGCTGCCCCTGCGCGAGAACCTGCCCTCCACGCCGAGATCGCCGAGCGTCAGGGGCATGCTGTCAAAGCCCGACACGGACACGCGCCGGGAGCCCATGGCGGAGAGCCTCCGCTTCACCTCGTCTACGTAGTGCCCGCCCTGCTCGCTGCTCGGGGTGACCAGGATCCGCGGCGCCGAGAGGCCGACGGTGCTCGCCTCGTCAGCGCAGGCGGCGCCCGCCTCCCCAAAAGCAGTGATGGTGATCCTCGGAGCGATGAGCACTGGCGCCACCTGGATCGGCACCTCCGCCTGTGGGAACAAGGAAAAGCGACACTACCAACACCACCACCAGGGACCACCAGCGGGAGGAGCCGGGGGGGGTCCCCCTGGTGGCGTGGTCCCACCCTACGGCAGGTTCGCGTCGCGATGACGTCGGCGACAGTCTTTGACACCCCGTGGATCGTTCAACCATACACGATCGCGGCTTCCAGGTAACGCGGGGAGTTCGCTATCGAGACATCCCCTATCCCCAGCTCGGGGAGGCATCGTGGACCTCCTCGCGGTGGTGGTGGTGGTGGTGGTGGTGGTGGTGGTGGTGGTGGTGGTGGTGGTGGTGGTGGTGGTGGTGGTGGTGGTGGTGGTGGTGGTGGTGGTGGTGGTGGTGGTGGTGGTGGTGGTGGTGGTGGTGGTGGTGGTGGTGGTGGTGGTGGTGGTGGTGGTGGTGGTGGTGGTGGTGGTGGTGGTGGTGGTGGTGGTGGTGGTGGAGGTGGTGGTGGTGGTGGTGGTGGTGGCGGTGGTGGTGGTGGTGGTGGTGGTGGTGGCGGTGTCGCGTCTCCTTCCCCCGACGCCTGCGCCTCCGCGCGCCAAGGCTCTGGCACGGGAAGCAACGCGGGCAGCGGCAGCAGAGCGCGCGGCTCTGAGCCGCCCAGGGGGCTGGTCGGAGGAGGGCCCGCCGAGACGACGGCGGCTGTCCCTCAAAACGGGCGAAGAGCGGCATAAAGGGCTCCCGCACCCCTCCTTCGGCGGGCGAAGAACGGTATAAGATAAAATGTCCGCCGTCGGGGACACCAACCCCTGGGCGGCTGGAAAGTATATACCCCTACGGTGCCACCGCAAGGGTACGTAGAAACTTTCCAGCCGCCCTGGGACAGGCGCCCCCGACCGCGAAAAAGCTTATTTTACACCGTTCTTCGCCCGTTAACTCCTGGGGTCCACCCCGGCCTGTTCCCTGAGAACCGACGTTGCGAAGAAATTGCAACATCGCAAAAATCACGACCAGAGCCCCGGACCCCCTCTTTCTGGGCCATGCATTTCGAGCGGGATCGATATGCGGGGGTCCCGGGGCCCGCGCCCATTGGGAAAAAATTGCATCGCAGAAAATCACGACCGGAGCCCCGGACCCCATCTTTCTGCGCCACTTTTTCGAGCCAGATCGATCTGCGAGGGTCCCCGGGCCCGAAGACGCCCACGGTGAAAAAGCTGCAGCGCCAGGATCTCAGGGTCGCTCGAGGCGGGCCCAGCCCTGGCGCTACGAGACGCCCCAGGAGGCCCAGCAAGGACGGAAAACGCCAGAGAGTCGAGGGTTGCTAAAGGTGCCCCTAGCCTTAGGTCGGGCATGTCCTCCAACAGGCGGATTATGTAAGGAAAAATCAAGCGCAATAAGACTTAGTATCATTATGAATATGATTATTAAATGCTCATCGTGTTTTGTGTATTAGTATGTTTCGTAATCGTATTAGCAGTAGTAGTAGTAACTAGTACTAGTACTAGTACTAGTACTAGTACTAGTACTAGTACTAGTAGTAGTAGTAGTAGTAGTAGTAGTAGTAGTAGTAGTAGTAGTAGTAATAGTAGTAGTAGTAGTAGTCGTAGTAGTAGTAGTAGTAATAGTAGTAGTAGTAGTAGTAGTAGTAGTAGTAGTAGTAGTAGTAGTAGTAGTAGTAGTAGTAGAGTAGTAGTAGTCGTGTGTAGTAGTAGACGTAGTAGTAGTAGTAGTAGTAGTTTAAGTAGTAGTAGTAGTTAGTTTACTAGTCAGTAATAGTAGTACTAGTTCGTACTAGTAGTATAGTAGTTACTAGTTAGTTATCGTAATTCTTAGTCGTCGGTATTTGTAGTAGTGTTAGTAGTAGTAGTAGTAGTAGTAGTAGAGTAGTAGTACAGTAGTACTAGTTTAGTACAGTAGTACTGTTTAGTACTAGTAGTACGAGTAGTAGTAGTAGTCGTAGGAGTAGTAGTAGTAGTAGTCGTTAGTAGTAGTAATAGTTAAGTAGTGTAGTAGTATTCGTCGTAGTAGTAGTAGAGTAGTAGGAACGTAAACAAAGTAGTAGTAGTAGTAGTAGTAGTAGTAGTTAGTGTGAGTAGTAGTCGTAGTAGTAGTATTAGTAGTAGTGGTGGTAGGAAATAGTAGAGGAGTAAGTAGTAGTAGTAGTCAGTAGTAGTTAGCAGGTAGTAGTAGAGTAGCAGTGGAAGTAGATAGGAAGTAGTAGTAGTGTAGTAATAGTGGTAGTAGTAGTAGTAGCGTCGTAGTAGTAGAGTGTAGTCGTAGTAGAGTAGAGTAGTTGGTAGTAATAGAAGTCGTAGTAGTAGTAGTAGTAGTAATAGAAGTCGTAGTAGTAGTAGTAGTAGTAGTAGTAGTTATAGTAGTAGTAGTAGTAGTAATAGTAGTAGTAGTAGCCGTAGTAGTAGTAGTAGTAGTAGTAGTAGTAGTAATAGTAGTAGTAGTAGTAGTAGTAGTAACAGCAGTAGTAGTAGTAGTAGTCGTAATAGCAGTAGTAATAGCATCAGTAGTGGTAGTGGTAGTAGTAGTAGTAGTAGTAGTTGTAGTAGTAGTAGTAGTAGTAGTAGTAGTAGTAGTAGTAGTAGTAGTAGTAGTAGTGGTCGTGGTAGTATGAGTATAAGTATGAGTCGTACGAGTAGTACGAATATTAATACTAGTAGTATCAAGAATCAGCATACGATTGCGATTAATCATGTTACTGCTAATAGACTTACTAGTTTTACGAGTCGCAGTAACAGTAGTAGAAATAATAGTAATTAAAGTATTATAAGAAATATAATGTTCAACATATGTATATATACCTACATACATACAGACAGACATGCATGCATACATACATGCCCCTATATATATATATATTAGATATTGGATGCATGTATGTGTATATGTTCTGAAATAATCAAGACTAGTCAAAAAATCGTCCCACGACCTGCTCTATCATTTTTGAATACTCCTCCTGTAAAGGGACATGCCCGATTAAACCCTAGCCCGAGCTGCCCCCAGCTTCTCTGGGCCTCGTGAGGGCTGCTCTGGAGGCTGTGGGGGCCTCCTTGGAAATTCTGGGGGCACCTTGGGCAAAGGGCACTTGTATCAACACCCGAAAGAAGGCCGCCGTTGTGTCGGCTGGGCGTCCTCCGAGCTGGAGCGGAGGCCGGGCCGGCCAGGCGGCGGGCCGCCGTCCTTGAGGAGCAACGTTGGGGGGGGGCTCGGGGGAGGGGGGGTGGAACATCGACCTGGAATCGGCTGTGCATCGCCGGTAGATCGGCGGTGGACCCCCGACCCAGACACCCTCGCGTTGTGCAAAAATCACGACGGGAGGTTTTCGCTATTCTCGGCCGCTGGGGGCCCTTGCTGGGCCTCGGGACCATCAAAAAACGACTCAGAATGAAAGACGGGTCCCGGGGAAGAAGTCGAGACCTCTGCGGGTCGACGTTGCGAACAAAAATCACGACGTCCGGGGTATGGGGAGAGCGAAACCGCGCGCTCCTGGGCGGGATGGGCTGTCGGGTCCCTGCTGCGGCGATGAATGGGCAATTGCGGGCCGATGCACCCCGCCCCCCTGAGCATCTCCCACCCAAACGTTGCCCCTGAGTCCTGAGGTGGGCTGGCCCCCTTGGCGGCGCGCACAGGGGGGCAGCGGAGAGGGGGGAAGGCTTCTTGGAAGGAGGCTGCTTCTCAGAAGGCACTGGCCCTACGTCTGCAGACAAGGCCCGCGCCTTCTAAGCAGCAGGGGGGCTTGTAAGGTTGGCTACGCGCAAGGGTGACCCTGGGTAAGAGTGACCTTTGGTGCGCGGCTTTTTGGGGGCCGCGGGGGGGCCGAACACAAGCGCGCCAGACGCTACTGTCGCATCGCGTTCGGCGATCGGGGGACCCCAATGGACCCGCACCAGAGGTCACTCTGGCGAAGGGTCACTCTTACGCGCAGTCGATAAGATAGGGAAACGAAATCTATACACCGACGCTTTTTCCGGCCCTGCACTGATAGCTGCACAGGAAAGCGGATCCTGGTGTATACGGGATCCTGGTGTATACATGTTTCGTTGTTTCCCCGGGATAGCGGGGA
>CAUYUJ010000851.1:82500-92500 GCA_963575745.1 Prorocentrum cordatum
GGACCTCACTGGACAACGAAAAAAACTACACCACTCCACCTACGACCCCACGGGCCTCAGCGTATACCGTGAAATCCCGCCTGGGCTCTTGCGTGGAATGCGCTGCGGCCCCCGATGGGCCGTAGCGCAACATGGAGGGCCGTGGGTGGGGTAGTATCGCTTGTCATCCGCGCCCTTGCTGTCTGAGCGCAGGGGCGCGACCCGGCGGATACGCAGTCGCACGGATGCGTCCCGCGCGGGACATCCGCGAAAAAGACGCCCCGCATCCGCAGGGTCGCGGCTGGAGGGAGGAGGAGGAGGAGGAGGAGGAGGAGGAGGAGAAGGAGAGAAGGAGGAGGAGGAGGAGAAGGAGGAGGAGGAGGAGGAGAAGGAGGAGGAGGAGGAGGAGGAGAGGAGGAGGAGGAGGAGGGCCAAAATCAGTGACATCGCAAACTCACTGATCTGTTTTTCGCCCACAGGGACCGGGTCCTGGGGTTCGGGAAGAGGGTCTGGTACTCAGACTTCATGCTCGGCGAGGCTCCTGGCACTCCGGAAGAGGAATCACCGCACTGGGTGGACATTATACCGAGAATGTTCGCGTGGTGGATGCCCTCGCTGTCCAGTGTGTAGAGCACCCCGGAGCTGGAGAGGCACATGGCGACGGGGCCCTGCGGTTTGAAATCCATCACGGTGTCCACCTGCGAAGTATAGAGGTTGATGCACCTCACCACGTTGTTCCAGTAGTCTGCGACGAACAGGGCGGAGCGGACGTTTATGATGCCCTTTGGCGACGAGAAGCGCGCGTCCAGTCCGAGGGGCGCATCGCAGTATCCATACTGGACTGGGTCGCCAGCGATGATCTGAGCCTGGCAGACATGAGCTGGATCGAATCGCGAAATCGGACTGGATCAGAAACGGATCGGATCGCCGGCGAATCGACCCGAATCGCATCGAAACAGGATCGCCGCGCAGGGCTCCGCCCGACCCCGGGCGCTGCCAATGCACCGAATCGGATCGGCACCGCGGCCCCAACGGGCGAGTCGGACTCGCATCGCAACGAAAAACGGGCCGAATCGGGCGGCGCGGCCTGGCCCGTCTCGGGGTCCACCAGCCACACGCAGTGGTCCGCCGTGATGGCCAGGCGCAGCGCGACCTGCTCCGGCGCCTCCTCCGCACGCGGCGAGCCCAGCGAGGAGGACGTGCTGAGCCGCCGGGACGAGGCGCCCCGCGGGAAGACGTCGCTGCGCGCGCGGCCGCCCTCCGCGGGCGGCGTCGGAGGCTTGCTGGCGTGGCTGACGGCCGGGTCCTCCATGTCCTGCAGGACCGCGTACCTTTGTGGACGCCGCGACAATGGACACCCTACCAGTCCGCTCATTGAATTTAACATGTGTTTAGGATGTCGGAAACCTGTTCTAAACATGGTTTGAGCATGTGTTCTACATGTGTTTTGAAAACATGTTTTTGAGATGTTTTAAACATCCCATTGATCGTCCTCCACAAGCGTACCTCTTGATCTGGACCACCGAGAGGGACTGCTCCAGCGTCATCTGCTCCTCCCGGAGGGCCGCCAGGCTCTTCGGCACCGTCGCGCCCTTCGCTGGGCTGCCGGAGCTCCGGGACACTCCCCAGCTGCTGCCGCTGCTGCTGGAGCTCGAGCTGCTCGACGCCGTGGAGCAGCCGAAGCTGGAGCTCTCCTCGCCGCCGCTGAGGCTGCCTGCGTTCTGCTGCATCGTAAGCGCATCAATCTGCTTCTGCACCTCTTCGGTGGCAACTCGTGGGAGCCTCCCATACCATCTTGTCGGCTCTTGCGACCCGACGCTGATCGACGCTAGTCGACGCTCAACGACGCTAAATCGGCGCTTTCTCGCCGACTCCCAGACGCCAATCGACGCGAATCGACGCCATGGACCGAATTAAGAGGGTACACCAGGCTCCCATGAGTTGCCACCGAGTGCACCTCGTCGCACACGCGCTTCTGGCGGTAGTCCATCGAGGCGAGCACGGTGGGAGAGCCACGGATGGCGCACAGCCCCTTGGGCCGGGTCAGCTCCGCCCGCAGCAGCGTCCTCACGAACGGCGCGGGCGAGAGGTCCAGCGTGGAGACCACCTCCTCCAGCAGGTCGATGCGTCGCACGGCGTTGTTGTCGGTGTCCGCCACGAAGGCGGCGCCGATATCCTCGCAGACCACGACGCCCATGGGGCTCCGGAACCTGGCCTGCAGCAGGGGGCCGTCCTGCAGGCCAGGGCTGTCCACGAGCCCTGCGAACAACTCCACCTTGTGATTGCCCTCGTCGTTGAACGAGTTCGTCAGCACCTTCCACAGGCAGTGGCTGAGAGCGTCCGTGACCAGGGTCCAGTTCTTGAACACGGCGAGGCCCGTGGCGTTCTTGACCAGGGCGCCGTCCTTCTCCTCCACGGCCTTCACCTGGTACGAGGTCTGCTTGAAGGCCAGGTATTCGCCCACCTTGCCAGGATCGGTGAGCATCGAATCGGCAAAACGGGTCGGATCGGAGTGCGCATCGACTCGAGCCGCATCGGCACGGAGTCGGAATCGAATCGGATCGGCAGCGCCGAGATGCACAACGACGCCATGGGAGCATCGGGCCGCACCGAACCGCCCGAACACTCGAATCGAATCGGATCGATCGGATCGAAATGCTCGGTGACAGTTCATGGGAGCCTCCAATGCCATCTTGCTGGCGCTCGCGAATCGACGCTAATCGACGCTAATCGTCAGATGCTGATCGACGTTAAATCGACGCTACTCGACGCTGAATCAGCGCCTCCGCATCGGTTCACCAGACGTTAATCGACGCCAACGCACTCGAAAGACGGAACCACGAGGACACGCATGGTTCCCATGATCTGCTGTCGAACGACATTGCCCCTGCCTTGCTGACCAGGTCCCGAATCTGTGAGGTCTGCAGCTCGGCCAGCATGCGCTCCAGCAGCTCCGGGGTAACCTTCTGCGTGCAGCGGCAACGTGAATGCACAAATTGAGCGTTGCAAGAAGGGCTACGCAATGCAATGCACGCGCGCGTTCGGCGGGCGTGGCTGCACTGGCCAGCGATGTGTGGACGAAGGCAAGAGTGGTGGTGGTGATGGTGGTGGTGGTGGTGGTGGTGATGGTGGTGGTGGTGGTGGTGGTGGTGGTGATGGTGTTGGTGGTGGTTGTGGTGGTGGTGGTGGTTGTGGTGGTGGTGGTGGTGGCCACTGCAAAGGGGAAGCAAGTCCACAGCAGAGCAACACGTACCACGACCACGACGACGCCGACAACGACGACGACGAAGACGAGGCGCGCAGACGAACCGCACCGAAGCACGGATTCGGGAAAGGGCCCACCCTGCAGGTTCGGTGAAACAGCAGATCGTTGAGCGGTGCTGCAGCCTCCCCAGTTCACAGGCCCCCCCAGAGCATCAGCCAGACAAGTCAGGTCCGCACCCTCAAGCCTTGCTGGACTCTGGGCGCGTTTCGACACTGCCTCTGCCGCCGCCGCCTCTTCATCAGGGCCACCGACCCGGGTGACGGCGACAGCGACGATGGCAGCGGAAGAGGAAGACGCACATGAGCAACCACAGGCATGATAGACAACCACAGGAATACACAAACAGCCACAGGAGCAAGGACAGTCGGACCCAGGACAGAAGAACCTCCTCCAGGAACAGGAGACCCTGCGCCGGCCAAAACACACAGGACATCTCTTCGGTCCCCATCCCCAGGATGCACCAGAACACCCAACAGTCACGAAGAACAATGAAAGATACCCTTCCCGAATCGATCTCGATCTTATACCTCGGCCCGACCGTACATAAACAAGCACAGAAGCAAGGCTCCCGGGTGGCCTGCAGCCGCTCGGCAAACCTGCGCGGCATGCTCCCCTCGCGAAGCTGCAGGGACGGCCCGCCGTCGCAGCCGCGGCGGGCCTCCTCGGCGCTGGCGGAGGAACCAAAGAACGGCACGGGCATGAACTCTCGGCAGGCTCTGAGGATCCCCGCGAGGAGGAGGAGGAGGAGGAGGAGGAGGAGGAGGAGGAGGAGGAGGAGGAGGGAGGAGGGAGGGGAGGAGGGGGAGGAGGGGGAGGGGGAGGGGGAGGGGGAGGGGGGGGGGGGGAGGAGGGGAGGGGGAGGGGGTGGAGGAGGAAGGAAGGAAGGAGGAGGAAGGAAGGAGGAAGGAGAAGGAAGGAGGAAGGAGGAGGAGGAAGGAGGAGGAAGGAGGAGGAGGAGGAGGAGGAGAAGGTGGAGGCTCCTCCCTCCCTCTTCCTACTCGAGGGAGGCTGCGGTGCCTCCTGTAGAATGGTGGCAGGATGCATGAGCACGGACTTTCGGAGGCCCGCGCTGACGTCTTGGATCGGCGCTGGACCCCCCCCCCCCTCTCCCTGGCGCGAGGAGCGCGCCAAAGGCGGCACCAGAGGCGCCACCAGGGGGGCCCAGCGCAGATCCAAGAAACCCGCGCCGGGCTCCGAAAGTGTATGGTCGTGCAGCCCTCTCCTTCGAGAGGAGGAGAGGGATTGAGGATCGAAGCCGAGAAGGAGGAGGATCGAGGAGGAGGAGGATCGAGGAGGAGGATCGAGGAGGAGGAGGAGGAGGAGAGGAGGGAGGAGGAGGAGGAGGAGGGGGAGGAGGAGGAGGAGGAGGAGGAGGAGGAGGAGGAGGAGGAGGATGAGGAGGATCGAGGAGGAGGACGATCGAGGATCAAGAATCGAGGATCGCGGAGACATCATCGCGGAGCTCCCAAAGTTTGTGCGCTCGTGCCGCTTTTGTTCTCCTCGGGCTGAAGAAGAAGACCTCGGCGCTCTTCTGCTTGATGCCCTCGAGCACGGCCAGCAGCCCGCGCTGCATCACCGCCTGCGCCTGGAACCCGGCCTCCTCCAGCAGCAGGGAGTACAGCTGGTCCACGGCCATCTGCCGCGCCGTCTCCTCCCACGAGCGGCGGACGTGCGCCCGCCGTGATGCCACGAGGAACGCTCAGTAAGGAACGAAGGGGCTGTTCTGACCACGGCGCGCCTCGGCCACGACCCCACGGGCCTCAGCGTATACCGTGAAATCCCGCCTGGGCTCTTGCGTGGAATGCGCTGCGGCCCCCGACGGGCCGCAGCGCAACATGGAGGGCCGTGGGCAGGGTGGCGTCGCCTGTGTTCTGGACGACTCGCGAGCGGCGAACATACAGTCGTCGTGCTGCCATGAGGAACGCTGACTCGGGAGCGAAGGGGCGTTTCTGGCCACGGCGAGCCTCGGCCACGACTACGTTCCCCGACCCCGATCTGAGGACGGGCCCGACAGCCAAAGCCCCTCCTGAACCCAGAGTGGTCCTTGCCTCAGTGCCTCGGCTGAGTATCCGTAACCGCGCCCACGGTATGGATTCTGGGGCGCGACCCTGCGGATTCGCGGTCGCACGGATGCGTCCCGCGAGGGGCATTCGCGAAAAAGCACACCGTATCCGCGGGGTCGCGACCCAGGGGCCCAGCCCGCGAGGCCGCGGATACGAATGCGTTTCGCCCACGATCCTCCCTGGCCTCCCGGTGGCGGATCAGCTGCGCGTCACCCGCCAGCTGCCGGATGCTGTCCAGCCTGCGGAGAACGTTCGACAGGTCCTCTGCCTCCACCTGATGGAGCTTCTCCGCCAGCCGCGGCGAGACAAGGGGACGGTGGCCCTTCTCGCCGCCCTCCTCGCTGTCGCGGCCCCACTCCTCCTCCTCATCCTCATCCTCATCCTCCTCGTCCCCCTCCTTCTCCTCCTCGTCCGATGTCTCGGAGCGCGCGTCATCCTCCACGAAAAAAAAGACGCCAGCGGCTACCATGCAGGGCGCCAAGGGAGGGGGACAGCGCGAAGTCGTGGCCTGGCACGGGTGCGGGAGAGGAGATGCACCAACGGGCCTGGAGCCACAAGGCTTGAGACAGCGCTACAAATTCACAGAAAAACACGCGCACCCACACACACACACACACACACACAAGGCGGACACTCACACACACACACACACACACACACAGAGTATTCTTCCTCCGACGTGCTGACGACGGCAGTCATCGAGCAACATAACGCGCAAAGGCGGGATGCGCGCAAAGCTGCTCCAACACCTGAACGGGCACACGCACACACACACACACACACTACCCCAGTGCGACCCTACCTAGAAGTTGGAGCCCCTAGGAAAGCAGCATTAGTTGCTATGCTATGCTATGCCATGCTGAACCATGCTATGCTGAGCTATGCTATGTTATGCTATGCCACGCTACGCTGCGCTATGCTATGCTATGCTATGGTTTGATATGCTATGCTATGGTAAGGTATGTTGTGCTGTGCTATGCTATGATATGCTAAGCTGCGCTGCGCTGTGGTGCTATGCTATGCTATGCTATGCTATGCTATGCTATGCTATGCTATGCTATGCTATGCTATGCTATGCTATGCTATGCTGCGCGGTGCTAAGCTGTGCTGTGATGTGCTGCGCTATGCTATGCTATGCTATGCTATGCTATGCTGCGCTATGCTGTGCTATGCTGGGCTTTGCTATGAAATGCTGTGCTGCGCTGTGCTGTGCTACGCTCTGCCATGCTATGCTGTGCTCTGCTATGCTAGAGCTCGGCGAAGCTAAGATGAAGGTAAGCTAAGCTAAGATAAACCTAAGCTAAGATGAAGCTAAGCTAAGCTAAGGTTAAATAAGCTAAGCTAAGATGAAATAAGCAACGCTAAGCTAAGGGAACGTCACTGGGAGAACCGCGGGGCGGATCCTGGGGGAACCGCCCGGGGCGGGGAGGACTGCCCGGCCCTTTAAGCATACAGGGTAAGAACCCTTCTGGGCAGAGCCTAGGTAGGGAAGAACACGCTTCCTCCGAAAGCGATGTGACACTGCAGTAGCGATGAGCAGTAATCGGCCACGTTAGTGTCGATTGCACCCAGCGTTGCGGATGGTAGGTAATTTGCGTAGAGAGCGGCAAAGACGAGTTGATCTCGCCATGTGCGTGCAGGAAGAGGCGCGACACACACACACACACACACACACTCTCTCTCTCTCTCTCTCTCTCTTACACACACACACACACACACTTTCTGGCGGTCACGGCCTCGGGTGCAGCGTCGAAGCGGAGAAAGTCACACCGAACCAGCGGGCGCGAGCGCGCGAAACACACACACACACACACACACACACGCAGTTATTGGTCGTCGCGGACGGGCGCAGCGCCACGCCGTCAAGCCCGCGCCCAGGAGCCAGAAGAAAAATACGGTTTTTGACGGCCCTCATGCCCGTGGTGGGCCCCTCGGAGGCCGAAAAACGGTGCACATATATATATACACACAAAACAACAACAAAAAACTCCCAAGCATACGATGTCCTGATTGTTTGAATACGCGGTCCCACAAAAACCCGACCTGTTCCCCAGGGCAGGTTCTTAATCCCGAGCCATTCTTGTTGACAGTCCTGGGGCCCGGAAGGGCACCCGGAGGCCGAAAAATTTGAAAAACCTCCGTCCTGAGTGTTTCAAAATATTGCGGCCGCCTACCGCGCTCTGGCCCTGCGCGCCTGGCTGCTGCCGCCCGCTGGCTGCGCATCATCGAATTCTTCGGCGTCTGAACGTCCCTCCTTCCTCTCGGCCTCCCCCCTCCTTCCTTGCACGCCGGCCAATTCGCTAGTTAGTGTCCCTACCTAGCTGTTACGCTATGCGGATTTCGCCGACTCGCCGCCGCTCCGAGGGCTATCCGGGCATGAACGGTGGATCGGCGAGGGTGGGGTTTGAATTCTGCCGCCGCCACCGCCGCCGCCGCCGTCGTCGCCGCCGTCGTCGTCGTCGCCGCCGCCGCCGCCGTCGTCGTCGTCGTCGTCGTCGCCGCCGTCGCCCTCGTCGTCGTCGTCGTCAGCGCCGCCGCCGTCGTCGCCGTCGGCGCCGCCGTCGCCGTCGTCGTCGTCGTCGTCGCCGCCGTCGTCGTCGTCAACGCCGCCGCCGTCGCCGTCATCGCCGCCGCCGCCGCCGTCGCCGTCGCCGTCGTCGCCGCCGCCGCCGCCGCCGTCGTCGTCGTCGTCGTCGTCGGCGTCGTCGTCGGCGTCGTCGTCGTCCTCCTGCCCCCCGCGGGGACCCCAGGCGCCCGTGCGCGCTGCCCCGCAGCCGGGCGGCAGCGGCCTCGCGCGCCGGGAGCCCGGGGGCGGCGGAGCCGCGGCCCGGCCAGGCCCCCTCGACTGGCGCGGTGGCGGCGGCTGGGCTTCGCTTCGCGCCCGGGGCGGCGAGGCCGCTTTCGGCTACACAGAAAGTTGTATATAGAGAGAGGGATAACATATACATACACATCCATAGTCATATAACAATGTACATACATCCATACATACGTACATACATACATACATACATACATACATGCATGCATGCATGCATGCATACATGCATGCATACATACATAGATACGTATACATACAAGTATATATACAACTATACATACATACATACATACATACATACATACATACATAGATAGATATATACATACATAAATGCATGCAAATATGCATGCATGCATGCATACATACACACATACATACATTCACTCACACCGACCTACATTACATGCATACATGCATACATACCTATATTCATACATACATACATACATGCATACATATATATATATATATATATACATGCACGCACGCATGCATACAGACATACATATATACATATACATTTATATATATACATATAAGTGTGCATACATGCATATATACATACATACATACATACATACATACATACATGCACAAATGCGTGCATATATGCATGCATGCATACATACGCACATGCATACATGCGTTCACACAGACCTACATTACATGCATACATGCATACGTACCGATATACATACATACATACATACGAATGCATGCATGCATGCATGCGTGCATGTATGCATGTGTGCATGTATGCATGTATGCATGTATGCATGCATGTATACACACATACATACATACATACATACATACATGCATGCATGCATGCATGCATGCATACATGCATACATACATAAATATATACATGCATGCATGCATGCATGCATACATACATACATATATACGTATCCATACAAATATACATACAACTATCCATACATACATACATACATACATAGATACATATATAAATGCATGCATGCATACATACACACATACATGCATGCATTCACACAGACCTACATTACATGCATACATACATACATACCATATTCATACATACATACATACATACATATATACATACATGCATACATACATACATACATACATGCATACATACACACATGCACGCACGCATGCATACATACATATATACATATACACAAATATGTATATATAACTATACATACATACATACATACGTACATAAATGCGTGCATAAATGCATGCATGCATACATACGCGCATACATACATGCGTTCACACAGACCTACATTACATGCATACATGCATACATACCGATATACATACATACATACATACATACATACATACATACATATGCATGCATGCATGCATGCATGCATGTATGCATGTGTGCATGCATGCATGTATGCATGTATGCATGCATGTATACACACATGCATACATACATACATACATACATACATACATACATACATCCATACATGCATACAACTATCAATACGTACATACATACATACATATACACATGCATGCATGCATGCATGCATGCATGCATACATACATACATATGTACGTGCCCATACAAATATACATACAACTATCCATACATACATACATACATAGATGCATACATAAATACATGCAAATATGCATGCATGCATGCATACAGAGACACATGCCTACATGCATTCACACAGACCTACATTCCATGCATACGTGCATACATACCTACGTTCATACATACATACATACATGCATACATATACATATACATATACATATACATATACATATACATATACATATACATATACATATACATATACATATACATACACACATGCATGCATACATGCACGCATGCATACATACATA
>CAUYUJ010000851.1:97500-108655 GCA_963575745.1 Prorocentrum cordatum
ACAGCTGGCCTTTTTTTTCTGCTGGCGCGGACAAACTGCTTGTGCACCTTGCCAGCAGCAAAGTCGATACCGAGATTCCTCTCGGCGCAAACACCTTTGAGCCTGACCGCGCGAAGTCGGGCCTCAAGGAGCCCTCGGAGCCTGGTGCTGGAGGCAACAACCCGACTCATTTTAAACGCAATGGGCAGGTTGACATTTTTTAACTGCGAATGCAACAAACGAGTGGCACCTGCAAGCTCGGTGGCAACGCCTTCCTCTCTGCCGAGCCGTTGCAAGCCAAAACCGTCCACGACGTTGCCGAGATGCATGCGTGGAGACGCTGCCTGCACGGCGTCTAGAGGCGACAGCAGCACCAGCTGCAACATTAGAGTGGCGAAGTGACACCCTGGCAGCACTGCCCGCCGAGTATGAATAGGCGTGGAAGTCGCCTCGCCAAGAGCAAGCACTCGAGGACAGCGATAAAGCTCCACCAGCAATTTGAGCTGCCGCACTGGAAAGCCTGAGCGCAAAGCAGCCTGCAACAAAACCTCGTGCCTGATATGGTCAAACGCTTTGGCAAGGCCAAGAAGCACTAGGGCGCTGGAGAAACCTCGTGCTCTACCCCACGCAGCGGCAGAAGCTCGCAGCCAAACCAGTTTGTCCGACGAGCGTCCAGCCGTGGACCACCAGTAAGGCCGATCATGCTGCTGCTGCCAAGCTGCTACCAAGGGCTTTCGAAGCCCCCCCTGCACGCGAGCCAGGATGTGAATAAGCGCGATGGGTCGAAGACCCCCATCGCGTTTAGAAAGAAACGCAACCTTGGTCCAAATAGAAGGCCAAGTGCATGAGGTTTTAACTTCAACCAAGATATCGAGGAAGGCTTCCAACGCTTCATCGGACAGATGCAAGAGCTGGCGCGGACAGAGCTGGTCAAAGCCACATCCTGACCGTCGCGGGAAAGAGCGCACGCACACCTTCAGCTGTTCAGGCGAAGGTCGCGCAAATGGAGGGCCAAGACCCGTCGGTCATTCGATCTGGTCGCTAATAGCTCCAACCTTCCACCAGCCCGACCTCTCCACCTCAAGAGCCTCCACCTCCTCCTGAAGGGCGCATGGCTTGCCAGCTGTCAAAGAGCTGGCGTGCCAGGGAATGGCAGGCTTGGAGAAAGCATAGAGAGCAGCCGCGCCGTCAATCGAATGCCTGCGCACCCAATCGCGCCAGCCCGCCTGCTTGCCTCGCTCTGCCTGCTTGAAAACTGCAGCAGCTCGCGCACCAGTGACCTTCGCCGCTGCTGAAGCAAGCTCGCACGGCAAAGAGAGAGACAACTGAAGAAGCAATAGCCAGGGCTCGGCTTCCTGAATCGGAACACCGCTAGCTCTATGCCGCGCCTGGACGCTGCGACCTAGCTTGAGGGTGCTAGCACGTAGATTTGGCGGCTGCCAGCGCGCCAGGCCTTCGAAGCAGCGAGCCGAAAGCCGCCACCAGAGGGCAGCTGGGCTGAGCGCGGGAAACGCAAGCGGATGTGGGAGCAACGAGTTGCGCGTGTAGAACTGTAAGGAGAAAGCCCTGCCAAAATACTCGGGTTTCTCGACAGGCGTGAGGTCGTGCACCTCGGCGAGCTCAAACTCAGCATTGGCTACCCAAAACCGCCACTTCTCCGCGAGTGGGAGCCCTGTCATCTGCTCGCAGAAATGCTGCCATCGCGGTTGAGGATCCGTCCTCCTGCACGCCACTGGAGCCTATAGGGGAAAACGCTTAGGCACACGTGCAGCGCGAAACCCGAGCCCACACTGCGAGAGCGGCGATAGCTGCAGCAGCACAGGACTGCGTGGTGAGGTGCCTGCATCAGGCACAAGGAGGACACGAGCTCGATGCGAGAGCGACTTCGTAACGACAAACAAGTCGATGACACGACCAGCAGAGGCGGCAGCGTTAGTGCAAGTGGCAACCGATGGGAACAAGCAGACTCCGTCTAACGCTTCAACCCAAAGACTGCCCTGGAGCTCCTCAGGAGGCATTTGGAAATCTCCACAGATAACGAACGGCAGACCTACAGCTGTCACCACCTGCCCCACGTCAGTGAGAATGGGCACATTCTTCTTAGACAAACCCTCAGAGTGGTGTAGGTACATATTGACCCACAAAAAACCTAGAGGCGTAAGTCCATGACTGTGCAGAATGCGGACACGGCCCTCATGCATGACACTAGGCACGCACTCAACCTCAGACAAGCCTGCGGCCGCGGGCACGCACTGCAACAGCCCACCTGATGTGCCACCCTGCGAGGTGGCGGCGGCCGCGGTGAAGGCGGCGCGCCATCCCATACCACGAAGCTTGTGCTCCCAGATGTCACACCTGTCTCTCAACATGTGGCGCTCCTGCACAGCGACTGCAGCGGCACCTCGAATCTGCTCGTGCCGTAGGGCGGCCTCCAAACCACTACAGCCAGACACATTCACGGTGACGAGGGTGAAGCTAAAGATCCGATTCAGCAACCCCATCCACACGAGCCTTCTTCTTCGCGGCCTCGATGAGCTGGTCGAAGAACCCCTGGACGAGCTCGTGCTTGACTCCTTGCTGCTCCGCTTCGGACTGGATCTGATGCCCAGCACGCTGCTGCTCCAGCCAGGCGAGCATCTCAGCGTGGGAGGCCTGGGCACGCTGCCGCACTGCTGCTGCGTCACTGGCTGCGCGTGCGGCGCGCTGCGCCTCGGCCTCGGCCTGCGCCATGCCCGCGGCCTCCCGCACAGCCGCCTCTTCTGGGGTGGCTGGGGCGCGCGCGGCGACTCCGCCAAGCGGCTGGGCAGCAGCTGCCTCGGAGACACCGTCGGCTGCAGGAGCGACGCCAGTGGCACCAGCAGCAGGAGCACCAGCAGCCCCTGGAGCAGAAGCGACACCCTGCATGACCACGTCGGGCCCGGCGAGCTGCCACAGCGTGGGGACAAGCGCCTGCAGCTGCTGGGCAAAGTCGGTGAGCCTAGGGTCCGCCTTGAGCCCGTCCGCCCGGGCAGCGAGCGCCTTCGCGGGGTCCACAGACTGCGCCATGCTCTGGTAGGCCTGGGCTGCACGCGCGGCCGCCTCCGCACAGCGCGCCTTGGCCTCGTCGAGTTCCTTCTTCGCCGTCGCCGCCGCCGTGACGGCCTTGAGGGCTGCCTCCTGAGCACGGTCATAAGCCCGCTGCGCCTTGTCGCGCTTGTCGGCCAGGACGTCCTGCTCGATGCGTGCCGAGCGCGCCTCCGCGCGTGGCTCGCCAGCCCGTAGCGCACGGTGGGCGACCACCTTGGCCACCAGCTTGGGCGCCCAGTCGGCGGAGACGGCCTCGAAGTCAGCACCTTCGAGCTTGGCATAGACGTCGATGGCCGAGGGGTCCAGGTACGAGAGCTTGACGCCGCCCTGCCCTGACCCGCCACCGCCATTGGCACGCTTGCCACCGCCGCCGCCGCTGGCATGGCCGCCATGGCCGCCGACCTGAGGCGGCCCTTGCAGCCAGGCGCCCAGCGTGCGCGTGCCCTGCGAGGGGGCAGGCGCACTGGGCGCAGGGCGGCCGCACGCGCGGCAGTGCGTGCGCGTGAGGAAGTTGAAGCGATACCCGCACCGCTTGTGCTGACACTGCCAGGTATCGAACGTGGCGCCTCCATGCTTCTGAGGGGCCATCCGACCCTGGAAGAACACTACAAGAAAGAATCGCCGAAAGACCTCGTCTGACCAGGCAGCGAGGCGTGACTTCGGGGGCCGTCACTCCCCCGTGCCAGTGAGGTCAGGTCCTGTGCCAAAACACTCCGGACTTGAGCCAAAATGGCTACGGATTCTCCTCCTCCTCCTCCTCCTCCTCCTCCACCCTCCTCCTCCTCCTTCGCCTCCTCCTCCTCCTCCTCCTCCTCCTCCTCCTCCTCCTCCTCACTCCCCCCTCCTCCTCCTCCTCCTCCTCCTCCTCCGCCTCCTCCTCCTCCTCCTTCCATCCTCGTCCTCCTCCTCCTCCTCCTCCTCCTCCCCTCTCCTCCTCCTCCCCTCCTCCGCCTCCCGGCCTCCGCCTCCTCCTCCACCTCCGCCTCCTCCTCCTCCTCCTCCTCCTCTCCTCCCCTCCTCCTCCTCCTCCTCCTCCTCTCTCTTCCATCCTCCTCATACTCCTCCTCCTACCTCCTGCTCTTCCTCCTCCTCTTCTCCTCCTCCTCCTCCTCCTCCTCCCCTCCCCTCCTCCTCCTCCTCCTCCTCCTCTCCTCCTCCTCCTCCTCCTCCGCCTCCTCTCCTCATCATCATCATCATCATCATCATCATCATCATCATCATCATCATCATCATCAACATCATCATCATCATCATCATCATCATCATCATCATATCATCATCCATCATCATCATCATCATCATCATCATCATCATCATCAGCATCATCCTCATCATCATCCTTATTCCGCCTCCTCCTCCTCCTTTTCTCTCCTCCTCCTCCTCCTCTTCCTCCTCCCCTCTCCGGTCTGCCTCCGCCTTCCTCCTCCTGCTCCTCTCCATCCTCCTCCTCCTCTCCTCCTCCTCCTCCCTCCTCCTCCTCCTCCTCCTCCTCCGCATCCTCCTCCTCTCTCCTCCTCCTCCTCCTCCTCCTCCTCCTCCTCCTCCCCCTCCTCCCCCAAGTGTTCCCCCAAGAGTTTCCAGAGCGGCTGGGGGAACACGTAGTCCGATAGCTTGCACGTTTAGCCACAGAGGCGCTTCCGACAAGGCAGCGGGCGGCGGTGATTCGCCGTAGGCGTCTTCGATCCATCGCCCCCTGTTGATTCATCACAGGTGTGCCTGGCGTGCTAAACGTCTGATGGTGGCTGGCTCTTTCTAAAGACTCCACCTGAGGCTTCGGCCCAGCGCGCCAGCCACCAAGAAAGCCGCCGAGAATTCATCCCTTGTGGGTCGAGTCGCCTCCAAGACGGCCATGATGGCCCAAGATGGCCTCCAGGATGCCCCCAAGACAGCCAAGATGGCCCCAAGAGGGCCCAAGGTAGCTCAAAATGGCCTCCACGACAGCCCCAAGATGCCTCCAAGACCGCCAAGATGGCCCAAGAGAGCCCAAGACGGCCGCCCACGAAGCGCCCAAGAGGCCTCCAAGACGGCCCGAAAGACCTCCACGAGGTCCCCCAGTAAAGCCCGAAGAGGCCAACATCCTTATGTTCCGTTATGTTTAAAGCATGTTGGCATTTGCTTCTTGTCGGCCTTCCGACGGCCCAAGACAGCCCAAGAGGCCCCTAGGTCGCCCCAAGAGGTCTCCAAGATGGCCCCACAACAGCCCAAGAGGCCCCCGAGAGGGCCCCAAAAGGGCCCCAAGAAAGAGGCCTCCCAGACGCCCAAGATGGCCTCCAAGACGGCCCTGAAGCGCCCCAAGAGGGCCCCAAGACGGTCCAGAGAGGTCCCCAAGACGGCTCCCGGCGGCGTCAGACGGTCCAGGAATGCCATACCCTCATTTTCCCTCGCTCTCCTCATCCTCCTCTTCCTCCCCCACGTGTTCCCCGAAGGGCTTCCATAATGGCTGGGGGAACGCATGATTCAATAGCGTGGCCAAACTTGGCCTAAACGTTTGGCCACATCGGCGTATCCTAGAAGACAGGGGGCGGCGGTGATTCGCCGTAGGCGGCTTCGATCCGCCGCCCCCTGTGGCTTGCCACAGGGGTGTACGGCGTGCTGGACTTTTGGTGGTTGTTCTTTTCAGAATAACTCCCACTAGGGCTTCGGCCCAACGCGCC
The DNA here is from genome assembly GCA_963575745.1 of Prorocentrum cordatum. Classification (NCBI taxonomy): domain Eukaryota; class Dinophyceae; order Prorocentrales; family Prorocentraceae; genus Prorocentrum; species Prorocentrum cordatum. Next base: position 103,200 of record CAUYUJ010000851.1, read on the forward strand.
CCGAAAGCCCCAGAAGAACCAGAGCCCGTTGCCCAATCGTTTTTCAGACGGCCAAGATGACCCAAGATGGCCTCCACGATGGTCCCAAAATGCCTCCAAGACGGCCACGAAGGCCTCGACAGAGCCCATGGCCAAAAGATGTCTCCAAGATGCCCAAGATGCGCTTAAGACGGCCAAAGTTGGCCTGAAGATGACTTACGACGGCCCAAGAAGCCCACAAAAGGCCTTCAAGACGGCCCAAGAGGCCTCCAAGAGGATCTCCAGGAAGGCTCAAAGAAACTGAAATGATTGATTGTCCTTCGGTATTTGACGGATCCTGGCGTTCGCTCATTTTCGGATTCCGACGGCCCAAGACGGCCCCAGAGGCCTCCAAGATGCCCCCAAGAGCGCCCAAGAGGCCTCCGAGATGGCCCAAACGGCCCCAAGAGGGCCCCAAAGCGGCTCAGAAGACCTCCCAGACGCCCAAGATGGTCTCCAAGATGGCCCTGTAGCGCGTTTACTGATCACTTTTGCTGCAAATCGCTTCACATGAAGACAAGCTCGGGTTTCGAGTGGATAACAAGGTTTGCGTGCGATGACTGATTCATCTCAAAATGGCCAGGTCCTGTGCTACTCGGACCTCCTGCTGCGTCGAATCCTGACGCGAACTCGTGGTGTATTTCGATGTCACGAAGCCAATACAAATCTTCACGCGTCGCAGCTTTGCCACCGGTCTCTTGGCAGATATCGCAGCCACAACAACAGATGCTACGTGCCAAATCCCAGCATCGTAAAGCGTCATGCCAAATATCCAGTATCGTCTAGCCTGCGGAATACTGCTGGGCTTCTCGAAGCGCGACTTCCATCCTGATTTGCCGCACAACGGCACATGCCAACCTGAATAGATCGAAGCCTGCATCTGTGCTAATGCAAGAGCCACAGTTTGAATACGGCCCGCCCTCCATCCATAAAATTCTTGCATCTTGTTAACACGAATGCGCGCGAGAACCATATTTTGCAAACGGCCCGCCCTCCATACGTGAAACTCTTGCTTGAATTTCTTGGAGACGAATGTGCGCGGCGCTGATGCGAGAACCACATTTTGAGAACGGCCCGCCCTTCATCCGCTAAACTCTTGAAAATTCTCAGTTCTGGGGTCATAAATGGTGAGGATCTCTGAAGCGAAACGCCTGGCCCGCCCTACCGACACGCCTCGGGGTGCGACAGGGAAGAGATGCTTCTAAGGAAAAAGGGACGGAGTAAGAGGAGGAGGAGGAGGAGGAGGAGAAAGGGGGAAGGACGAAGAGGGAAGCGAGAGAGGAGGTACGGGGCGGAGGAGGCGGAGGAGGCTGGCGCCAGGCGAGCCCAGAGAACGCAGCGAGGCAGTCGAGCGGGCGAGCCTTGAAGCGACTGCCAAGGAGCAGAAGGAGGAGGAGCTAGAAGAAGAAGAGAAAGAATAAGTAGGAAGAAGAAGGAGAAGAAGAAGAAGGAGAAGAAGAAGGAGAAGAAGGAGAAGAAGAAGAAGAGAAATAATAAGTAGGAAGAAGAAGGAGAAGAAGAAGACGAAACACAGCAATAACAATGCAAATAGGAATACGAAGAAGAAGATCAAGAAATTACCGTGCGACGTACCCAGCCCAGTTGCATCAAGTGACAAGAGGAGTTGGCCCAAACTTGCCAAGACAATGACAGCGCAGGCACCGCCACGTTGTGCAGGCTACATGGGATGCGCTCGCGTGGCACAATTCACCGGACAACAACAGAAGGACGAGGAGCGAGAGCCCAGGTTTGGGGAGGACATGGGGAGGGAACGAAGGGCAGGAGAAATACGCGTGGGGGGAGGGGGGGGGCGACTCGTCGGCGCGGCAGCAGCAGAGGGAAGGTGGCAGTGGGCAGAGGACGACGACGAAAGTGACGGGACGAGACCGAAGGGTGTTGCTTTTGTCGGCAGTACGCTAAGATGCAGCGCTGCCTGCGCCATGCCGCCGCGGTGCTCGACTAAATGATTAAACCTGCTGATAGTTGTGCAAGAAGCGAGCGAGGCCTAGCTCGCCCGCCAGCTTCCCTGCTTCCCCCCTGCACTTTTCAGTGCGGGAACTGAACGCTCGAAGGCGCGCCGCCAGGTCTGCGGGCGGTCCGCGACAGCGCCCCGCTGGACCCCCCAGCAGCCCACGAAAGTGGTGACAGTTCCGCAGATCGCAGCCACCCCGGGATGGCGAGGTCGAACGTGACGCCCACACAGGCATCCAAGATTCCCCCCAAGAGGCCCTCTAGACGCAAAAAATCGCTCGTTTCCTTCGTAAAACGTATCTTTTTCACACGTGCGCCTTTGGGGGTGTCCCCCGCTCCTGCACCGCCCCAGAGCCCCCCAAACCCGCTCCCAGACGGCCCAAGACGCCTCCAAGAGGGTTCCTACACAGCCCTCGAGGGCCCCAAGACGGGCCAACTGACGTCCAAGACGGCCCCTTGGGGTTCATCGGCGTGTGAGATGTTCCCCCTCCCCAAACCCCTCCCCCGGGAGCCCGGTCCGGTCCATTTGGAGGGGGGGGGGGGTCCGGCCGGACGGCCCCGGACGGCCCCGGGCGGCCCGGAACCCCCCGGAGGTCTCATCCGCTCCCGAAAATCGTGGAAAAACGCGTGAAAATCGTGTAGGGACGCGTCTGGTGGCCTCGAAATGGGTTTGGGACGCCCCACGAGCGCTCCAAGACGTCCAAGTTGGCCCGAAGACGGGCCACGAGGCGTCCTCGACGGCAGAAGAGGTCCCCACGAGCCCCCCCCGAGGGCCTCCGAGATGCGTTCCACAAGGCACCCTAGACGCAAAAATTGGGCCATTCCCTTCGTGAAATGTACATTTTTTAGAAATTCAGCTTTGGATCTTTCCGATGCTCCCCGACGGCCCAAGAGGCTCCCAAACCCGCTCCCAGACGGCCCCAGAAGCCTCGCAGAGGGTGCCCCACAGACCCCGGAGGGAGTAAATTGCTCCAGAAATTCTGCTGGATGGCGCCCGACAGCGTCGACATGACACCCAGAAGCTCCAAGACAGCCCAAGATTGCTTCCAGCTGGCCCCAGATGGCCCCAAGCCGCATCCAGATGGTCTCCAGACAAAGCAAGAAACGCCAAAGACGACCAAAGAGACTCCCAAGAGGCCTCCCAACCGGGCTTCAAGAAGCCAAACAAATTGATTTGCCTAAGCTTTGTAAAGTGTTGGGCCTTCTTGCCTCTTCGAATTTCCGACGGCACGAGCAGCCCAAACAGGCGCCCAAGACCGCACCAAGACGGCCAAAGAGAGTCCCAACAAGGCCGCAAGAGAGCCCGAACACAGGCCAAGAGCCGCCCAAAACGGCCCAAAAGAGACCCAAGACAGTCCGAACAAAGGCCTAAGACAGCCCAAGAGGCAGCCAAGACGGCCCAACAGAGCCCCACAACGCCACAGGAAGCACCAAGAGGCCTCTAAGAGGCACCACGAGGCCACCAAGAGGCGCACACGAAGCCGAAAAAGACACCTCTGAGGCACAAAATATGCTTCAAAACGAGCTCCCAAAGGCACCGACACCGACAATATGAGCGAAGGCGACGCGCTGCGAGCCCCCCCAAGGGGTCGGCGGTGTGGCGTAAGCCCAAGAATCTAATCTGAATCCGCGTAGCACGCCACTCCGCTGGACCTGCCAGCAGCCCTCCAAAATGGCGACAGTTTCGCAGATCGCAGCTCCACAGGGATGGCGAGATCGAATCTAAATATGCGTAGCACGTCACTCCGCTGACCCTCAGCAGCCCTGAAAGGGGCGACAGTTCCGCAGATCCCAGCCCCACAGGAATGGCGAGGTCTAATCTGAATATGCGTAGCACGTCACTCCGCTGGGCCCTCTAGCAACCCTCGAAAGTGGCGACACCTTCGCAAATCGCAGCCCCGCAGGGACGGCGAGGTCTGATATGAACCTGCGTAGCACGTCACTCCGCTGAGCCCCCCAGCAGCCCTCGAAAGTGGCGACACTGTCGCAAATCGCAGCCCCACAAGGATGGCAAGGTCTAATCTGAATCTGCGTAGCAGCCCTCGCAAGTGGCGGCGGTTTCGAAGATCGCAGCCACCAACCGAGCATCCAGGCAGGGCGACGAGATAGGAGGCAGCGTAGCAGGCAAGAAGGAGAGACGAGGGGAGCAGGGAAGGCGGGAGAAGAACGGAGACCACACTCTAATATTCAAAACGGGTACCCAGCGCAGGAGGGCCGGTAAACGGAACAAGGAGACACTGCATAACCATACATGTTCGAGGGCCCGCGCGGAGTATTGGATCGGGATCGGCGCTGGATCCCCCGATCCCTGGCGAGCGGAGCGCACTAGGGGCGGCGCCAGAGGCGCCGCCAGGGGGGGTTCAGCGCGCCGATCCAAGAATCCGCGCGGACCCTCGAAAGCTGAGGTGTATGCCGACGTTTCTCCTGCGAGGAGCACGAGCAGGGGCAGGAGCAGCAGCAGCACCACCATTCTGGCCCAAGCAGGCCCAAGGGTAGGAAGAGGGCGCAATGCCCCTGATCGCTTCCAAGGGCGACGCCTGGGCTAGACAGGCAGGAAGAGTGGGGGGGAGGAGACGGCAGGAGGAGGGATAGCCATCTCGCTGTCTCTCCCTCCAGTAGGGGAACAAACAATGACATAAACATTGAAACTCTAAGGTTCGCGCGGATTTCTTGGATCGGCGCTGGACCCCCCTCACTGGCGCGCGGAGCCCTAATTTGTTTTAGGTGTATGCCATTGCCTGTTCGCCAACTCCCGACTCCCGTCTCTCCCCCTCACTGGCCTCCCTGCCCGCGCGCTCTCGCCCACGGCGCTCGCCCCCTGTCCCCCAATCAGTCTGCCACTGCGCCCCAATGCTTTCTGACCGCTGATTGGAGACAAGCTGGCGTTGACCGTTCAACATTTGTACCCCTACTCCCGCCATCTGGAGGGGAAGAAAACGGGGGCCATGACCAAGACTGAGCGCAAAAACGTCGTGTCGATCTTGGGCACCGTCCATTTTGGTCAACGTCAATTCGTGGATCATCATCGCGAATCGGTGACGGCCGACATGAACCATGACTAAAACCGGCATCGACAAGAACCCGCGACATCTTGATCATGGTCCCCGTATTTTAGGAGGCAACTGCTTGGAGGTCTTCGTCAGAAGGATTAAAGGGGATTAAGCCCCCATTGGGGAGCTGCTACGCCGGCTTAGGCCGCGGATCAAGCGGCACCAAGACGGATTAGGCGGGAGCAAAGCTGGATCAAGTGGGAGCCGGATTCCGGACAAGGGCAAAGTCTGAATTCGACCTCCCAGGGTATTCTTCCCTCGACCATCGTCCTCGCTTGTCCACGCATCGTTGCACGACCGGGAGCAGGACGAGGAGGACAGGCAGCAGCAGGAGCGGCCCACAGCCGCAGCAGCAGCATCCAGGAGGGCGGGCGGCAGCGGGAGGCGGGAGCGGCCGCGGGCGCAGGCGTCGCAGGC
>CAUYUJ010000852.1:0-5000 GCA_963575745.1 Prorocentrum cordatum
TACTACTACTACTACTACTACTACTACTACTCCCACTCATACTCCTCCTCATCCTCCTTCTTCCCCCTGTTCGTTCTCCCCTGTCCGCTCGCGGGACACAGTAGCTGGCGTCATCCGCGGGCCACGGCCGCATCCACCTGGTCCCAGCCAGGCCTGGACCATCTGTCCGCAGTGGTCGTCGTTCGTTCCCCTTCCCCTTCCCCTTTCCCCTTCTTGGTCCCTCTCCCTGAGCCTGGAGTAGCCAAGAGCAGGCCTAGTTAGGGCCAAAATAAATCGCTCAAGAGAGAGCGAGAGAGAGAGAGAGAGAGCGTCCCGCGACGCCCTCAGGGCGGCAGCGGCGCCCGACGCATCTTTCAAACCCGCCAGCTGTCACAGGTTATCGAATAATCCACGTCCGAATTCGTCCTCGCCCTGCTGTTCCCCTCAAGCAGCGAGCCGGGCTCGTCGTCGTCGTCTTCATCGCCGCCGCCGTCGTCATCGTCGTCGTTGTCGTCGTTGTCCTCGTCGTTGAGCCACTCCGGCGGAGCGCACACACACACACACACACACACACTCACACACACACACATGCGATCACACACACACTCACACACACACACACGCGCGCACTCACACACACACACACGATCACACACGATCACACACACATATACACACACACGCGCACACACACACACACCGGCCTGGAGGCCTCGGAGGAGTACCCCCGCGACGAGGCGCCCACCGCCCCCGCTCGGCGCACGCCGCGGCGCAGCGCAGTGGCGCGCGCACCGCCCTCGCGGCCTCGCGGCCGCGGGCCGCTGCGGTGGCGGGCCGCTGCCGTGGGCCCTCGGCGGCCCACGGAAGGCCTCAGCGGCCCTCGGCGGCCTTAGCCGACAGCCGTCGGCGGCCCTCGGCGGCCCTCGGACGCCCTCGGACGCCCTCGGGAGGGCCTCGGGAGGCCACGGAGGCCCTCGGCGGCCGCGGACCGCGGCGGAGGCTCTCGAGGGTCGCGGGGATCGGGGGTCGAGGGAGGGTCTGGGGGCGCAGTTCGCTCTTCCTGTTTCGGCCCTCGGATGGCGTCCGCGCCGCCACGGCCGGATTGGTCCCCCGGGCTCCTCTGGCAGTCCGCCAGGGCATCGTTGTCCTCGGGGAGAGCAGTCCAAGTGTTGGAAGGCAGGGGCTGGGAGCATGAAGGGCATGAGCAGTAGCATCCGGATGCAGTGAGCGATACCCTCGGCCGCCTACGGGCAAGGAGATCCCCATTTCTCCCAGCCCCCCTCCTCCCGACCCTGTAATTTCAGGAGAGGAAAAAACACACAGATACAATTAATCGTCGACTCCCCACAAAATATGGGGAAATGTGGGAAGTGGGGGGGAAGACAAAAACCTAGAAAATATTGGAAAATATGGGCATCGTTTTATCTGTGTGTCTTTATTTCTGTGTATTGGGGCCCCTTTATAATTGTCTTCCTGAGTCCCGGGGTCGGTGCAGCGAGGACGGCGCCGGGGCAGAGCGCGGGCGTTTCTTCAGCAGCTGCTCCGCCTTGGCCTCCTCCCCACTCCTCGGCGGCCTCACTCCCTCCGCCCTGCCTCCGCCTCCGCCTCCTCTCGGCGCCCCCTCCTCGGAAACTTTGGCCCAGACGCACCCTAGGGACAGGTCTCAGGACGATCTTCGGAGGAGGGTTCCATCGAAGAAGGAGAAACGGCATAAACATAAACTGTTGGCGCTCCGCCCGGATTTCTTGGATCCGCGCGGGTCCCCCCTTGCCCGGCGGCGCCTCCGGCGCCTCCCCTGGCGCGGTCCGCGCGCCAGGGAGGAGGGTCCAGCGCACACGAAGTGCCAAAAGTTGATGTTAGTGTTGTGTTTGTTCTTCTGTTCCAGTTGAGACAACGGCCCTCCCACCTGGCTTACATCCGCTCAAAATCGGCCTGTCCCCGGACAACTGCCGGGCTTTTTGTTCTGACCCGCGTTTTCCGACGCGGGCCCGGCCGAAGGCGACGCGAGGCCTGCAGGAGGCCCAACTTGAGGGGTCCACGAACCCGGTAAGTCAAACTTTCTTCTGACGCGCGTGCGACACTTTCCATTTGCTTGTCTGCAGCCGTTACCGCCTGCACGTCCTGCTTATCCTCCTGCTCCTCCTGCTCATCCTGCTTCTCCTGCTCCTCCTGCTCCTCCTCCTCCTGCTCATCCTCCTCCTTCTCCGCCTCCTCTTCCTCCTCCTCCTCCTCTTCCTCCTCCTCCTCATCCTCCTCCTCGCTCCGTAGCCATGTGGGCTCAAGGCAGACTGGCTTGTTAAGGGCATACGCACCCACATATGACTCGGGATCATCTTTGTTTTCCTTTTTGGCGCCATGGCCAGGCCCCGGCGTTCCGATGCCCGTCTTCTGGCCGCCGACCTTCACCCGCAGACGCTTGTGGTGATGATGTAGGCGCTCGGCAAACCGTTGCAGGGCGTAGCCTGTGGCGGCAAGCCATTGGGGCTCTCTGCGAGGACGCGCCGCCGCCTGCGCGAGTTGGACGATCTCGTGGGATGGTGCGAGAAATCGTGCGCGGAAGGCACTCACACATTTGCCGTGACGATCAAGGCCGAGATCAAAGGCCGTGGTGATGCTGGGGTGTATGCTGCGGCGTCGCCTGGTATGTGGGATTATGATGATGCGCCTGCTCGAGGCGATGACCGAGGAGACGCCCTCGGCGGCGGCGGCGGCGTCAGCGTACCAGCAGTTACGGCGTGCCGTTACGGCTAGGGTTGTTTGGGTCACGATCGCCGCTTCGGCCACCCAGGTGGGAGGCGGATCGACACGTTCGTGATGTTGAACATCTTGCGCGCGGGCCTCCTGGCGTGGCTCCTGGCGATGCCAGGGACGCGCTACGTGAAGATGCAGATGATGGTCAAGATGCAGGCCTTGCTCGTGACGAGGTTGAAGGTGAACTTCCTGCGTCCGCTCCTGCTAGCGAGGCTCCTGGCGATGGCGGGGACGCTCCGCGTGGAGATGCAGATGGTGTTCAAAATGCGCTTGCTCGTGACGAAGTGCGTCGCGGGGAGGGCGCTCCCGAGCTCAGCAGCGGTGCTGGTGTTTCTCTGCCCGCGCGCGGCGAGAGCCCTGACACCGTTTGAGTCGGAGGGCAGCGGCGGCTCCTCGTCCAGCGATGTGCGGGACGAGCTCGGCACCTGGAAGGCGCAGCTGGGGGTTCTCAACGAGCAGATTTAAGTCGGGCCTGTCCCCCTACAGGGGGGCTTTCGGCGAAAAATTAAAAATACCCCAAGAATAGTCCAAAAATAGTTTTGGAATATCTTTTGGGGTATTTGTTTCGCCGAAAATCCCCCTGTAGGGGGACACGCCCGACATAAGAGCAGATCGGGGGCCTCCCCCGGCGCGTCGACGACAGGCTCAAGGAGGGCCTCCAGCTGCGGGCAGAGACCATCCCCACTCCCGTGAGCGGGGCTGCGCAGCGTATCGTGCCGCCGATCGCCGAGCGTCTCGCGGACGCCTTCCTTGACAAGGTCGTAGGGATGGTTACCTCCACGGTGCATGACATCAGTACTCTGGGTTTCTTAATAAGCGTGGGGGGGTACCCCCCGACGAGGGTCAACCTCGCCTCGCCGTCGCGCCGCTACGGGGGTCGGAGCGCCTTCGGCGCGCGGTGGCTACCCGCGACGGGGGGTCGATGTGGGGCTCTCGGCGGGGGTGACGCCCCCCCACCCCGGACGCTTATGAAGAAACTCAGGGTACGCTCCAAGAGCGGGGCAAGTCGGTGAATGACGCCTTCGCGGAGGCGCTGAGGGGCAGGCGGGTGACGGACGAGCGATTTGCAGGCCCTGGAGGGGAGGGCGCGCCCTCTCGGCACTGGCGTCCGGGGGCGCTCGGTGGCCTCTCGCTTGCCATCGGCGCGGTCGAGCTCAGTTCTTTGTCGCTATGGGCGGAGATGCCGACGCCCCGACGGCGTCTGCTCGCAGCCCGATGGGCGGGACGTCGACCGCGGGAGCGCGCCCGCCCAGGAAGACGAGTGCGGTGATCTCGATCCGGACCTCGTCGGGGACGAGGACAGGGGGCCACATGCGAACCCTACCCCTACCCCCCACGGTTTCTGAGGGGGAGGGTGGGGTTCACTTCGCTCGGGAGTTCCCGAACGAAGTAAAACCCCACCATTCCCTTCAGAAATCGAGGGCGGTGGGGGTAGGGTTCGCACGTGGCCCCCTAGAGGAGTGTCTGAGCGGGTCATCGGGCCATGGACCTGTTCCCGAGCGGCTGCCGGCCCGCGCGGGGCTCTTCTCCAGCTGCTACGGCTGGCATCCCTGTGTTTACGTCGCTTCACTTTCGCTCATTTCTCGCAGGCGGGAGGCGGATTCGTCGTGATATGCCATGCCGCAGACCCTTGGAAGCGCTCCGCCTCCTCCTCCTCCTCCTCCTCCGTCTCCTCCTCCTCCTCCTCCTCCTCCTCCTCCTCCTCATCCCACCCTCCTCTTACTTCCTCCCACCTTCTCTTCCTCCTCCTCCTCCTCCTCCCTCCTTCTCCTCCTCATCATCATCCCCCCCTCTTATTTCCTCCTCCTCCTCTTCCTCTTCTCCTCCTTCCTCCTCCTCCCATCCTTCTCCTCCCTCCTCTTTCTCCTCCTCCCCCTTCCTCTTCCTACTCCATCCTCCTTTCTTCCTTGCCCTTCCTCTCGTCACGTCCCTGCCTCCACATTCTCCTTCCCCCCCCCTCCTCCTCTCCTCCTCCTCTCTCCTCCTCCTCGCTCCTCCTCCTCCTCCTCCTCCTCCTCCTCCTCCTCCTCCTCCTCCTCCTCCTCCTCCTCAACGTCGACCCCCCCTGCGCGGCGACACCTCTCACCTGTGAGGCGCATGTTGCCCCCCACCCCTCCGCGCACGCGCACCTACTGTCACGTGCAAAGGCCCCCAAGTTGGGCCCCTCGCCAGCGGCCCCGCCTTGGCCCGAAACTCGCGGAAGCTCGGGCCCCGCGCGCACGCGCCAGGCGCGTGCTGGGCCCTCCCCTCCTGCGCGCGCGCAGCTTTAC
>CAUYUJ010000852.1:20000-70000 GCA_963575745.1 Prorocentrum cordatum
ACGGGCGAAGGTTTTTGTCCCAGGGGTATCATGTTCGCCGGAAAAGTCCCGAGTGGATCCCCCCCCGCACGACGACGCAAACACATCCCGACCCACGTGTTCTTTCAAAAAGGAACGCGAAAAGATATGGATTTCGTTTTGATTGCGAAATCCCGTTTCTTTCCTCCGTCCTCAATCCCCAATGTTGTTTCTACCGTTGCTGATATTGTTTTTATCTTACGTTTACTCGTGCTCTTACGGTTCTTCGGTTTTTACGAGTATGACTATTGTTGCTGCTCTTAATTCCGATTCTTCATTGTACTAGCTCTACGACTGTGATACTTACAATCACAACGGCGACTAGTACTATTAGCACAACCGTTCGTACTATTTTCATTATTCTTTTTTTTTACTACGACGACTACTACTCTTACTTCTGCTACTACTGCTATTATTACTACTACTGCTACTACTACTTTTACTACTACGACTACGACTACTACTGCTACTATTAATAATAATGCTGCTAATACTACTATTCCTACTACTGCTCCTTGTTCTACCTCTACCATTGCTACGACTACAACTAGCACAATATTAAAATAACTACAACCACTACTACTACTTCTACTATTAGTACTACGACTACTGCTACGACGACGATTACTGCCACTACTATTACTACTACTACTACCGCTACTCCCACCATTATTTCTACAACTAGCACGGATCCGAATATTATTATCATTTCCATTGCCGCCACTAGAACAACCACTACTATTGCGATTGTTCCTACTACTACTACTACTACTACTACTACTACTACGACGACTGCGACTAACACGTACTATTACTCCTACTTTTTCTACTACTACCACTATACGTTTACTTCTACGACTACTGGTACTACTGCTACTGCTGCTATCACTACTGCCCCTATTGTTCTGCCACCAATAATGCTTTTACTACTACCACTACTAGCACGAGTACTCTCACTACCACAACTACGACCCCTCTCTATTACTTTTACTACTACCCCTACTAGTGTTACTACCACGATTGCCACCACTACTATTACCACTACTGCTACTACACCTTCTACTACTACTACTACTACTACTACTACTACTACTACTGCTACTACTACTACTACTTCTTCTACTACTACTACTACACATACTATTACGACTCCTGCTGCGAATACCAGAACTACCAGTACTAGTCCTACTACTTCCACTATTTCAGTTAGTATTGCTACTACTCTTTCTGCTACTAGTAGTAGTAGTACTGCTACTACTACTACTACTACTACTACTACTACTACTACTACTACTACTACGACTACTACTACTACGACTACTACTACTACTACTACGACCACTACTACTACTACTACTACTGCTACTACTACTACTACTACGAGTTAAACTGCAATTCTGGTCGAGCTTGGTTACCGCCGGAAAACGTACAAATCGAAGTTGATATATTGTTGTGTTACGTGGCGTGTTATACATCTTGCGTCGTAGTACTGCGGCTACAACTATTCCTACTACACCTACGACCACCACCACTAGTCTTACTTCTACTACTACTACTACTACTACTACTACTACTACTACTACTACTACTACTACTATGACTACTGCGACTACTACTGTTATCGCTACTACTACCACGGCTACTACTCCTAGTACTACTGCTACTGCTGCTACTACTACTACTACTGTTAGTACTGTTACCACCACTACTACTACCACTACTACTACCACTACTACTACTACTCCTACTACTACTACTACTACTACTACTACTACTACTACTACTATTACTACTACTACTACTACGACTACGACTACTACTACTGCGGCTACTACTGCTACTACTACTACTACGACGACGACCACTACTACGACGACTACCACTACTCCTTCTATTACCACCACTACTACTACTACTACTACTACTACTACTACTACTACTACTACTATTACTACTACTTCTTCTACTTCTACGACTAGAACTATTCCAAACACTCCTACTACTACTACTACTACTACTACTACTACGGCTACTATTGCTATTGCTACGGGTACTTCTACTCTCACTATTGCATCACGGTCACTACGAATCCTACTCCTACTCTCACTATTATTATTCCAACGGCTACTACTATTACTCTTACTACTACTATTATTATTACTGCTACCACTACTACTACGACTACTGCTACTACTACTACTACTACTACTACTACTACTGCTACTGCTACTTCTACTACTACTATTAGTATTACGACTACCACGGCTCTTATGACTATTAGGTCTACATCCACCACTATGGCTACTACTACCACTACTACTACTACTACTACTACTACTACTACTACCACTACTACTACTACTACTACTACTACTACTACTACTACTACTACTACGACTACTACTACGACTACTATTTTTACTACTACTACTACTACTACTACTACTACTACTACTACTACTACTATTGCTACTACTACTACTACTACTACTACCACCGCTACGACCACTACTACGACGACGACGACGACGAGTACGACTACGAGTACGACCACCAACCACTAGCATTGTTAGAATTCTCGCTAGTATTGCACTCTGTACACCGTACACCCGTGCACTTTACATTCGTACACCGTACATCCGTACACCGTACATCCTTGCATCCGTTTTTCTGGGGGGGCATTGATATTGCCCCCAGAACTCCGATTGTTGTTTTCCCCCGTGGATTACGTTCGGGGCCACATGGCTAGGTGGGGGACTTCGTCTGTGTTCGTTCCCCTCGGGTTCGTGTTATCCGCCCCGATGGTCCGCGTTCAGTGACTTGGGTGCAAGCTACAGATGCTCTTTCGGAACACGGTCGCCCTGGGATTGGTGATGTGTGTTGAAGTAGATCGTCGTGTTCTAAAGGTGGCCCTTTCCATTTCCCTTCTGACGCTCGTTTATTTATATATATATATATAAACAGATGAAGGCAGTATGCAGATGTGTGTCGATATTTCAAGTGGCCGCCGTTCTGCGGATATGTTTGTTCGATGGGGTTGGGCGACTTCTAGTTGTCGCTTGCTTTCCTAATGTCTGTTCGGCAGTCGGGGTGGCCGAGACGACCAATCCCACGATCTGCGTGGTCCTGGGTTCGCCCTCTCCTCCAGCTGGGCACCGCTGCTCCATTTCCAGCCCCTTGCTGTGTCGACGGGCGCTCCCTCCCCCCCCGACATTGAACGCGATGTGGCTCTGTGCATTGTCTGGCCGATTGCTGTGTGCTCGCTCATTTGCAGCTTCGTCTTCGGACCCATGCGAATTCGACCCTCGAGCAGGTCTTCGAAGGCAGACTTCATCACAGATCCGTGTGGCCATCCACCCCCAGATCCGTGTGGCCATCCACCACGTGCGCAACCCCCTCTGACTGAATGTTGTTTCCCTCGTGCTTCGAGCTGATCGCAGCCAGTACTTCTCGAAGCCTGCCACAACTGCCCTTACGTGCGTGACGTCCTGGCAAGGACGAGCGTACTGCTCCGTGTTTGTTGGGTCGCCGTGTTTGTTCAGGAGGGGAAACAGCACACAGACACAACGAATCGTCGACCCCCAAGAAAAAATAGGAAAAATGGGAATTAGGGGGGAAGACGAAACCAAGAAAATACGGAAAAAGATTGGGAATCCAGTTATTTGTGTGTATTTGTGTGTGTATGTGTGTGTGTGTGTGTGAGTGTGTCCTTGGGCCCCTTAATTTGTGCTGGTCCTCTCGTGTCTCCTTGTCTGATCCCCCTTTTCTGCTCGTGCAGTCCCCGCTGTTGTTGCTGCTGCTGCTGTGTGCATCATCCTGCGTGCCCCCCCTTGGCTGCTGCTCCGCTGTGCTGCTGCCGCTGCTGCTCGTGGTGGCTGGTTGGCCCATCGCCGCGGTTTCCTTGCTCTCCCGTGGATCCCGATCCGATCATGGGTGCGACGGCAGCGAAGAAGAACGAGACCGTCTCTGAGTTGGAGTCGTCTCTGCGTCTCTTCTTGTTTGGGGGCCTCCGCTGCGCCGCGGCTGCTGTACTGCCGCCGCCGTCCCCCGCCTCCCTCCTCCCCTGTCGCCGCTGCCGGCGGTGGACGAGACGGACTTGCTGGTCCGCCCCGCCTGCTTCGTGCGAGAGAGACCCTTCTCTGTGGCCCGCCCACCGCTTTGCCGCCCCGCCTCCCCATCGTGTGCCGAGGCGGGACGCTGCTTCCGCCTACCCTGTCTTTGTGTTGGGGGGCGCAGGCTCTGGTGGATGTGCCGCGGGCAGAGCTCCCACCTCGCCGACATGTGCACGCGGGCCTGCCACTTCTACGCCAGCCCAGTTGATGCGACCAAGTTGGGTCTTCACGTATCGGCTCGTCGTTGGTTGGTCTGCCTTCGCACGTGAGCGAGGTCTCGGCGAGAAGAGCCGCACTTCCTCCTGTGCGTGCCGCAGCTTTCTCATGTGGCTAGTCAGTGGCTTGCCTGATCGTGCCAGATCGTTCTCCTCCCCCCCGCGCATTGTTTTTTTTTGATACCTTGGCGCCCATCCAGCGAGGGCCGAGATGGTCAGGCTTCGCTTGCGCCCGAAAGCGCGGACTGTTCTCCACCGAGTGTTACCGGCAACTACGGTTCAACGCAATGGGCTACCTGATTGCCATCGGCTGCCCCCTTTCCATTGCCACCGGCCCAGTGGAAAACCAGAGTCATCAGCAGCATGATTATCATCATCTCTAGCAGCAGCAGCGCCATCATCATCATCATCATCATCACCACCACCACCATCATCATCCTCATCATCCTCATCATCATCATCATCATCATCATCATCATCATCATCATCATCATCATCATCATCATCATCATTGTCATCAACAGCATCACAATCATCATCACCATCATCATTATCCTCCTCCTCATCATCATCCGCATCAGCATTACCATCAAGATCATCCTCATCATCAGCATCATCATCATCATCCGCCCTTGTCCGTTCCCCTCTTCCTGTCCTTCTGTCCCTCTTTCGGAGGCTCCTGAAGCTGCAAATGAGCTCTTTCGGAGACTTTTGGATGATGATGATGATGATGATGATGATGATGATGATGATGATGATGATGATGATGATGATGATGATGATGATGATGATGAGGATGAGGATGAGGATGAGGATGAGGATGAGGATGAGGATGAGGATGAGGATGAGGATGATGATGATGATGAGGAGGAGGAGGAGGAGGAGGAGGAGAAGGAGGAGGAAGAGGAGGGGGAAATGAAGAGTAGGAGGAGCGATCGTCTTTCATCGTCCTACTCATCCGCCGTCATCGTCATCGTCCTCGTCCCCCTCCTCGTGCTCATCATGCCCAGCATCATCGCCAGCATCCTCATCAGCAGCAGCAGCAGCAGCATCAGCGCCATCAGCAGCAGCAGCGGCGGCAGTGGCTTCTCTCGCCTCATCGGAGCCAGCCCCAGACTTGCTGTGTGACGCCTGCCCGGCCAGAAGGTCGAGGCGGGGGCGGCCGCGGCGGCGAGGGCACCCCGGGAGGCCCCAGGGAGGTCCACGGGCGTCCGAGTACCTCAAACCTGGCCGCAAGAGACCACACGAGGACCCGGGGCCTGGAGCCGCGACCCTCACTTGAAGTCGGGGGCGGCCCTCTGCGGGAGGAACACTCAGAAGTAGTCAAAAAAATAGTCCGGGGACGATGTCTGCAGAAGGTTTGAGTATTATGTGTTGCGCATCTTCTGGCGGCGTTTCATTTTTCCGCCCGAAATCCCCCGGTAGGGGGACAGGCCCGACCTGATCCCCGATCCCTCCCAGACTCCCGACATCACGTTTGTTTTTCCATTTGGACGAGAGGCTCCCTGAAACCAGCTCTTGATCCTGAGTTAGGAGCTGCGTTTGGCTGTCCTCGGGCCTAGCCCCCCAGAGGCAGCAAATTTCGAAATCCCACCGTGTCTTTTTTTGTCGAAGGGCTTGGCCCTTTCCCCAAAGCGTCGCCGGAGCGTCGCCGGTACACAAGGAGGCCCAAAGGGGCGCACAAAACGTC
Organism: Prorocentrum cordatum; assembly: GCA_963575745.1. NCBI lineage: Eukaryota > Dinophyceae > Prorocentrales > Prorocentraceae > Prorocentrum > Prorocentrum cordatum. Next base: position 26,036 of record CAUYUJ010000852.1, read on the forward strand.
CAAATGTCGAACAGCGATCCTCCTCCCTCGTGCCGCCCCCCTCCTGCCCCCCCCGGAGCCACACGGCGAATGGGGGGGGGGGGGGGGGCGTTGCGTCATGCCCCCCCCCCCCCAACAACAACGCGCGTCATCGCCGCGAACACTGGAAACGCGCTCGAGGGGGGGGCCCAGCTGAGACAGCGGCGGACTGCCGCCCGCCCCGAATCTCTTTTCCACCCGGGGGGGGGGGGGGGGGGCCCCCCGCCTGCCCAGTGTTCCCCAGGCGGGATCCCGCCGTGACGACGGGCAGCCCCCAAGCGAGGCCCCACGCAAGAGCGGGCGTCCTCCTCCTCCTCCTCTCCTCCTCCTCCTCCTCCTCCTCCTACGAGGGGGGGGGGGGGGGGCGGCGGCCCCGCCTGCCCAGTACTCCCCGAGGCGGGATATCCGCCGTGACGACGGGCAGCCCCCGGGGCGAGGCCCCATGAGAGAGCGCGGGCCACGACGGGAGCAGGGCCCCGCCCGTCGGCCCGGACCGGCCCTCCCCTCCCCCCCCGCCGAGCTCTCTCCGTCCCTTTTTTTTTTTTGGTCCTGCTCCCTGGGCAGGGCGTCCTCCTCCTCCTCCTCCTCCTCCTCCTCCTCCTCCGCCTCCTCCGCCTCCTCCTCCTCCTCCTCCCTCCTCCTCCTCCTCCTCCTCCTCCTCCTTCCTCCTCCTCCTCCTCCTCCTCCTCCTCCTCCCTCGTCCTCCTCCTCCTCCTCCTCCTCCTCCTCCTCCTCCTCCTCCTCCTCCTCCTCCTCCTCCTCCTCCTCCTCCTCCTCCTCCTACGAGGGCCCGCAGCGTCATGCAGCCCCGGCACGACGGGCCCAGGAAGCAGGTCCAGTCTATATAGCACGCAGACGCGCGAGGCACAGGCAACCCCAGGCGTGCTCGCGCCGCAAAAACAAGTCAGGACGGGAGGTTTTGGCACATTTTCGGCCTCCAGGGGCCCTCGCCGGGCCTCGGGACCGGCAAAAAACGACCCAGGGCGAAAAACCGGTCCCGGGGAAAGGGGCGGGACTTCCAGTGGCGCCGCCCTGAAAATATCAGGACGTCGCATGTCTGGGACGGCAAACGTCTTGCACAGCGATGCCGACACGTACCATCCCCCCAGCACTCCTACAGCTCACACCACCCCCGAGCTCTCCACTTCCCCACCAGGGCATCCGATGTTTGTCATTTTTTCAACACGGGGTCCAGGGAAGTGCCGACCCTGTCCCCAAGGCCCGTTTTCTATCCACTCCAGGCCGTTTCTTGACGGTCCCGGGGCCCATTGAGGGCCTCTCCAGAGGCCGAAGATTGTCCAAAGCCGTCCGTCGCTACTCTTCCACGACGCGAAAATATCAAGGCTTGGTGGCTTTCGGGCCATCGCTGGGATCTCAGGCTGCCGTTCGGGACGATCCAGGCACCTCCTCCTCCTCCTCCTCCCTCTCCTCCTCCTCCTCCTCCTCCTCCCCCTCCTCCTCACCTCCTCCTCCTCCTCCTCCTCCTCCTCCTCCTCCTCCTCCTCCTCCTCCTCTCGACCATGAGCGGCTGCTTGAACGCATCCCGAGGCGAGCAGACCTCCGGGAGCCCACGGAAGCGACAGAGGGCCACTGAGAACCGACCCCGGACGCCGCCGAGAAGTGCTGGCCCCCCCCTCCTGGACGCCCCCAGGTCGCTGTTGTCTCGACGGGGCCTCCCTCCGAGCTCCCCTCGGGCCGGACGAAAGGGGGGGATTGGGAAAGGGGGGGGGTACGAAAGGGGGCCAGGCCCATTCCTCGATACGTAGCCGCCTCTGGCGCCAGGAGGCGCCGGGAAAATCAGCTACACGAGATGATTCTCACCCCCCCCCCCTTTGCTATCCCCCCCTTTCGCCCAGCCCGATCCCCACTTCCCCAGAGGACCTCCTCCGAGTACAGGAGGATGACGATTGATAAATGACCGGGAGTCATGTTCGCGCGACGGCGCCCGGGATGACGATTAGAAAAAACCGGCCGCGGGCTGGAAAACTATTATTTTTTTTATCGTTCTCCTCCAGTCAGAAAATTGTGCAGAAATAGCAGAAAACTATTTTTTAATCGTTCCCTCACATTTTTTCCCCAAACAGCTTGCTGAACGGGGTGCTGTTGTGGTAGAAGCTAACTCCGGCCGAGGGAAGTCGGAGCAGAGACATCCTCACAAAAATTTGATGGTCCGGGCCGTTTCGCTTGAGACATCCTCACAACTCTCGTTTCTGAGTTGGCCGGGATTGGCCGTTTCGCCTGAGACATCCTCGAAAAGTTGCGCTCCTGGACGCCGCGCGAGAGGTGGTCCGGGCCGTTTCGCTTGAGACATCCTCGAAACTCTGAGCCCCGAGGTGCCGTGCGAGAGGTGGTCTGGGCCGTTTCGCCTGAGACATCTTCGAAACTCTGAGCTCTGAGATGCCTTGCGCGAGGTGGTCCGGCCCGTTTCGCCTGAGACATCCTCGAAACTCTTAACCTCGGAGATGCCGCGCGAGAGGTGGTCTGGCCCGTTTCGCCTGAGACATCCTCGAACTTCTGAGCTCTGAGATGCCTTGCGCGAGGTGGTCCGGCCCGTCTCGCCTGAGACATACTCGCAAGTCTGAGCTCAGATGCCGTGCGCAAGGTGGTCCGGCCTGTTTCGCACAAGACATTCTCACAACTCTGAGCTCCCAGATGCCGCGCAAGAGGTGGTCCAGCCTGGGGGCCCAGAAGACCACATGTTACATATCTTCCCTGGGGCCCTGGGAGCCCGCCTGAGACATCCTCGAACTTCTGAGCTCTGAGATGCCTTGCGCGAGGTGGTTCGGCCCGTTTCGCACAAGACATTCTGGCAACTCTGATCTCTGAGATGCCGTGAGCAAGGTGGTCTGGCCTGTTTCGCACAAGACATTCTCGCAACTCTGAGCTCCCAGATGCCGCGCAAGAGGTGGTCCAGCCTGGGGGCCCAGAAGACCACATGTTACAGATCCTCCTTGGGACCCTGGGAGCCCCAGGAGGCCCCAGAGAGCTCCAGGAGGCCGCAGGACGCCCAGGACAAGCCCCAGGGGTCCGGTCCGCAGGAGATTCCCAGGAGGCTCCCAGGAGGCTGCAGGAGGCCCCCTATTAGAACGTGTTAAGTTAATACACATCCGGTGTCGATTCGTTGATTTTTCCTGCTCTTGTGGCCCCCCCCCATTTTGGGGGGGGGCCGACGGCCACATGTTAGATATCCCTCCCTGGGAGCCCCAAGAGGCTTCAGGAAGCCCCAGGTGGGGTCCAGGAGGCCACAGGAGGCCCAGGAGGAAGCCCCTTTTTTGAGGGGCCCAAGCGGCCACAGGTTAGATATCCCCCCTGGGAGCCCCAAGAGGCTTCAGGAAGCCCCAGGTGGAGTTCAGGAGGCCGCAGGAGGCCCAGGAGGAAGCCCCAGGAGGTCCCCAGGAGGCCCCCGCAACTCGGAGCTCTGAGACGCCGCCTTCGAGGTGGTCCGGCCCGTTTCGCCTGAGACTTCCTCGCAGCACGTTTCGCCTGAGACACCGGCCCGTCTCGCCTGAGACATCCTTGCAACTCTGATCTCTGAGATGCCGTGCGCAAGTTGGTCCGGCCCGTTTCGCACAAGACATTCTCGCAACTCTGAGCTCCCAGGTGCCGCGCAAGAGGTGGTCCAGCCTGGGGGCCCAGACGACCACATGTTACATATCCCCTCTGGGACCCTGGGAGCCCCAGGAGGCCCCAGAGAGCCTCAGGAAGCCGCAGGACGCCCACAAGACATTCTCGCAACTCTGAGCTCTCAGATGCTGCGCAAGAGGTGGTCCAGCCTGGGGGCCCAGAAGACCACATGTTACATATCCCCCTTGGGACCCTGGGAGCCCCAGGAGGCCCCAGAGAGCTTCAGGAGGCCGCAGGACGCCCAGGACAGGCCCCAGGGGTCCGCAGGAGATTCCCAGGAGGCTCCCAGGAGGCCCCAGGAGGCCCCTTATCAGAACGTGTCAAGTTAATACACATCCGGTGTCGATTCGTTGATTTTTCCTGCTCTTGTGGCCCCCCCCCATTTTGGGGGGGCCCGACGGCCACATGTTAGATATCCCCCCCTGGGAGCCCCAAGAGGCTTCAGGAAGCCCCAGGTGGGGTCCAGGAGGCCACAGGAGGCCCAGGAGGAAGCCCCAGGAGGTCACCAGGAGGTCCCACGAGGCCCCAGGAGGCCCCCGCAACTCGGAGCTCTGAGACGCCGCGCTCGAGGTGGTCTGGCCCGTTTCGCCTGAGACTTCCTCGCAGCACGTTTCGCCCGAGACATCGTCGCAACTCTGGGGTCCGAAATGCCGCGCGCGAGGTGGTCCAGCCCGTTACGCCTGAGACATCCTTGCAACTCTGATCTCTGAGATGCCGTGCGCAAGTTGGTCCGGCCCGTTTCGCACAAGACATTCTCGCAACTCTGAGCTCCCAGGTGCCGCGCAAGAGGTGGTCCAGCCTGGGGGCCCAGACGACCACATGTTACATATCCCCTCTGGGACCCTGGAGCCCCAGGAGAGCCTCAGGAAGCCGCAGGACGCCCCACAAGACATTCTCGCAACTCTGAGCCCTCAGATGCTGCGCAAGAGGTGGTCCAGCCTGGGGGCACAGAAGACCACATGTTACATATCCCCCTTGGGACCCTGGGAGCCCCAGGAGGCCCCAGAGAGCTTCAGGAGGCCGCAGGACGCCCAGGACAGGCCCCAGGGGTCCGCAGGACATTCCCAGGAGGCTCCCAGGAGGCCCCAGGAGGCCCCTTATCAGAACGTGTCAAGTTAATACACATCCGGTGTCGATTCGTTGATTTTTCCTGCTCTTGTGGCCCCCCCATTTTGGGGGGGGCCTGACGGCCACATGTTAGATATCCCCCCCTGGGAGCCCCAAGAGGCTTCAGGAAGCCCCAGGTGGGGTCCAGGAGGCCACAGGAGGCCCAGGAGGAAGCCCAGGAGGTCACCAGGAGGTCCCAGGAGGCCCCAGGAGGCCCCCGCAACTCGGAGCTCTGAGACGCCGCGCTCGAGGTGGTCTGGCCCGTTTCGCCTGAGACTTCCTCGCAGCACGTTTCGCCCGAGACATCGTCGCAACTCTGGGGTCCGAAATGCCGCGCGCGAGGTGGTCCAGCCCGTTACGCTGGAGACATCCTCGCAACTCTGGGCTTCGAGATGCCCTGCGCGAGGTGGTCCGGCCCATCTCGCCTGAGACATCCTCGTAACTCTGAGCTTTGAGATGCCGTGCGCAAGGTGGCCCGGCCCGTTTCGCACAAGACATTCTCGCAACTCTGAGCTCTCGGATGCTGCGCAAGAGGTGGTCCAGCCTGGGGGCACAGAAGACCACATGTTACATATCCCCCTTGGGACCCTGGGAGCCCCAGGAGGCCCCAGAGAGCTTCAGGAGGCCGCAGGACGCCCAGGACAGGCCCCAGGGGTCCGCAGGACATTCCCAGGAGGCTCCCAGGAGGCCCCAGGAGGCCCCTTATCAGAACGTGTCAAGTTAATACACATCCGGTGTCGATTCGTTGATTTTTCCTGCTCTTGTGGCCCCCCCATTTTGGGGGGGGCCCGACGGCCACATGTTAGATATGCCCCCCTGGGAGCCCCAGGAGGCTTCAGGAAGCCCCAGGTGGGGTCCAGGAGGCCACAGGAGGCCCAGGAGGAAGCCCCAGGAGGTCACCAGGAGTCCCACGAGGCCCCGGGAGGTCCCCGCAACTCGGAGCTCTGAGACGCCGCGCTCGAGGTGGTCCGGCCCGTTTCGCCTGAGACTTCCTCGCAGCACGTTTCGCCCGAGACATCGTCGCAAATCTGGGGTCCGAAATGCCGCGCGCGAGGTGGACCAGCCCGTTACGCTGGAGACATCCTCGCAACTTTGGGCTCCGAGATGCCGTTCGGGATGAAGAGGAGGTGGAGGAGGAGGAGGAGAAGGAGGCATGTTGTAACATGCCATGCCAGCACGCACTGGACGGGCACGCAATCGACCTTGGAAACCGCAGTGGGTCTAAAAACCCTGTTTGGGGATACTGCACTCCGGCTATAATTTTTATGCATCGTCATCCCGCAGTACACGAGCCTTCCAATCCGCGACCGCAGTTCCCGGCCCCCGCTCCCCTGGGCTATGGTGTTTTTCCCGCGGGCTCCGTTCCGATTGGCCCCGGATTCGTTTTTTGGAGCGTCCTGGGCCCCGACAGCTTAGCATCGCTCGGGCGTGTGCATGTGCTCTTCGGCGAGAGCCATCGAGGAGCAGTTTCGATCGTCGCGCGAAACGCACATGCACGACATCAAACATGCACGGGGAATGGACGTCCGAGCGATGGCTAGATGACGGGCCCCCGAGAGGGGAACCGAAAACGCCCAGGTTGAAATGATCCCGGCGAATGACCTAGCCATATGCAGGTGTGAGTACCGCAGGGCAGCTGGGACGAAGAAAGGGGAGCTCCTTACAGGGCCACGAAACGCTGCACTGGGTTGGGGAGACACGTGTGGACGCAACAACTGAACAACTGGGGCTTTCGGTGGAGCTCCCTATGGGGCAACGAAACGCTGTACTGGGGCCAAGCCCCTTGCGCGGCCGCTTTGTCTCGAGTTCCTTCCCAGCTCACGTCTTTCGCCTCCCTTTGCCCTTGCGCCCTGGTGGCCGCGGCCGCGGGCCGAGCGCATCGCGGAATCCCCGCGACGCGCGCCGGTCGCCCCCCGGGGGGAGGGGAAAAGCCGGCGACGCGCGCGGGTCGTCCGCGGCACCGAAAAAAGCTTAACGGTCGGCTCACAAAGTGCAAAGCGCTCGGCAGAGCGCGCCGGGGAGCGGGGCAACTCCTGGAGGCATCGCGTCGCGAAGTCCCCGCGACGCGCGCCGGTCGCCCCGAGAGGGTTCCAGCCGCATGCGGCCTGTGCCACCGGGGCCTTCGGTGGAGCTCCCTGTGGGGCCACGAACCGTGTGAGGGGTGTGCCAAAGTGGGTGGCGGTCCCCGCATGCGGCCTGTGCCACTTGGGCCTTCGGTGGAGCTCCCTGTGGGGCCACGAACCGTGTGAGGGGTGTGCCAAAATGGGTGGCGGTCCCCGCATGCGGCCTGTGCCACTGGGGCCTTCGGTGGAGCTGCCAAAATGGGTGGAGGTCCCCGCATGCGGCCTGTGCCACTTGGGGCCTTCGGTGGAGCTCCCTGTAGGGCCACGAACCGTGTGAGGGGTGTGCCAAAATGGGTGGCGGTCCCCGCATGCGGCCTGTGCCACTGGGGCCTTCGGTGGAGCTCCTTGTGGGGCCACGAACCGCGTGAGGGGTGTGCCAAAATGGGTGGCGGTCCCCGCATGCGGCCTGTGCCACTGGGGCCTTCGGTGGAGCTCCAAAGTGGGTGGCGGTCCCCGCATGCGGCCTGTGCCACTGGGGCCTTCGGTGGAGCTCCCTGGAGGGCCACGAACCGTGTGAGGGGTGTGCCAAAATGGGTGGCGGTCCCCGCATGCGGCATGTGCAATTGGCGCCTTCGGTGGAGCTCCCTGTGGGGCCACGCGCTGTGTGAGGGGTGTGCCAAAAAGGGCGGCGGCCCCTGCAAGCGGCTTATGCCGCTGGGGCCTTCGGTGGAGCCCCCTGTGGGGCCACGAACCGTGTGAGGGGTGTGCCAAAGTGGGTGGCGGTCCCCGCATGTGGCCTGTGCAATTGGCGCCTTCGGTGGAGCTCCCCGTGGGGCCACGAACTGTGCGAGGGGTGTGCCAAAATGGGCGGCGGCCCCTGCAAGCGGCTTATGCCGCTGTGGTCTTCGGTGGAGCCCCCTGTGGGGCCACGAACCGTGTGAGGGGTGTGCCAACATAGTGCCCCCGCATGCGGCCTGTGCCAAAACAACTCAGGTTCCCCCCGACACCATTCCTGGCACATCACCAGTACCTCGCGGAGGAGGAGGAGGAGGAGGAGGAGGAGGAGGAGGAGGAGAAGGAGGAGGAGGAGGAGGGAGGAGGGAGGAGGGAGGAGTGAGGAGAGAGGAGGAGGAGGAGGAGGAGGAGGAGGAGGAGGAGGAGGAGGAGGAGGAGGAGGAGGAGGAGGAGGAGGAGGAGGAGGAGGTGATGCGGGGCGCTGTCCCTTCAAAACGAGGACCCAACACCACAGGATGGTTGGCACAACCAACACAACGTCGGAGACATTTGGGTTTCTCATCCCCTCCCCCAGCCACTGGACCCAGAATCCTGCCGCTCCAATTTTTTCGGTGCGTGTGCCCCGGGGGCCTGGACCATTTCCCCATGGCCGGTTTTTCGTCCTGAGTCGTCCTTTGACGCTCCCGAGGCTCGGCGCGGGCCCCTGGAGGCCGAAAATGGCCCAAAGCCCGCCGCTCCGAATTTTTGTTGGAGCGTCGGATCTCCGGGGAGGCACACTACCTATTTCAACCGCCGGAACGAGCTGCGCCACATCAAGTCCCTACGCCCCTGGCCCCTGGCAGACGTGCTGCAGCAGAAGTACCACATGCCCCCGCTCGAGGCGGATCTCCAGCCGCCGTCACCCGTCGACGTTGTCGAGTTCGTCATTGTCGTCGCCATCGCCGTCGTCGTCGTCGCTCGTCGACGTCATAGGGTTCGTCGTGGTCGTCGCCGCCGCCGCCGCGGTCGTCGCTACCGTCGTGTGAGGAGGAGGACGGAGGAGGAGGAGGAGGACGAGGAGAAGGAGGAGGAGGAGGAGGAGGAGGAGGAGGAGGATGCAAGGAGGAAGGAGGAGGAGGAGGAGGAGGAGGAGAAGGGCGGAGGGGAGGGAGTAGGGAGGAGGGAGGAGGTAGGAGGGAGGAAGGGAGGAGGAGGAGGGAGGAGGGAGGGAGGAGGGAGGGAAGGGAGGGAGGGAGGGAGGAGGGAGGTAGTGGAGGGAGGAGTGAGGAGGGAGGGAGGGAGGGGGGAGGGAGGAGGAGGAGGAGGAGGAGGAGGAGGAGGAGGAGGAGGAGGAGGAGAGGAGGAGGAGGAGGAGGAGGGAGGAGGAGGGAAGAGGGAGGAGAAGGAGAAAGGAGAGGAGAATGAGAAGGGTACGCAGAAGGAGGAGGAGGAGGGGAGAAGCATAATTAGGAAGGCGAAGGAGAATGGGGGGGGGGGGGGGGAGAAGAGAAGCAAAGGAGGAGGAGGAGGAGGAGGAGGAGGAGGTGGAGGAGGGAAGAGTAGTAGGAGGGGGAGGAGGGGGACGAAAGGTGAGGAGAGGGGTAGGGGTAGTAAAAGGAGGAGGAGAGGAGGCGGAGAGGAGGAGGAGGAGGAGGAGGAGGAGGAGGAGGAGGAGGGAGGTTGAGGAGGTTGAGGACGACGAGATAATGGTGAGGAAGAGGAGGAGGGGTAGTAAGGATGAGTGGAGGAGGGTGAGGTGTACGTAGACGGGGAGGGAGCAGCATGCGAGGAGATAGAGAGGAGGAATGAGAAGGAGAGGGGGAGGAGGAGGAGGAGGGAGAGGTTTAGGAGGAGGGGGAGTCTGAGGATGAGGAGAAGGAGGAAGAGGAGGAGGAGGAGGAAGATGAGAAGGTGAAGGAGGAGGGGGGCAGAAAAAAGGAGGAGATGGAAAAAGAGGAGTGGGGGGGGAGAGAAGGAGGATGAGGAGGAGGAGGCGGAGGAGGAGGAGGAGGAGGAGGGCGAGGAGGAGGAGAAGGAAGAGGAGGAGGAGGAGGAGGAGGAGAGGAGAGGAGCGGAGGGGGATGGAGCAGGAGCAGCAGGGGTGGGCTTTGGGAGGGAGTAGGTTCTCTGCGCTGCCTATGGGGGCGGGGATTACAACCGATTTGGGGATGCCATTGGGGGGAGCGCAGGAGGGCTTTCCGGATGTTCTATGAGCTGGTAGTCGGTTTTCATTGGTTCTAGATTGTGTGGCTTCTGTTAAGTTGTAGGGAGAGGAGGAGCGGAAGGGGAGGAGAGAGAGGAGTAAGCGGAGGAGGAGGAGGAAGAAGAGGAGGCGGGAGACGATGTCCGCAATACGTTGGGCCCAAGCTAGCTTGTTCAGGATACTGCCACAAGGCAGTGATCGTCTCACCGATTGCGTGCATCAGCTTTGTCTGTCACCACTTCTCACGATCATTAGCGCAGTGGAGTGTACGGACATGCGTGGGCTGGTTGCGGAATTGGCGTCCGACCTTGCCTCCACGAAATTAACCACAGACGGTCCGTCCTGGGCTGGGCCTTGAAGTGGGCGAAGTCAGTGCACCATGTTCAGTCTCCAGGGAGTGGCGATCTTCGCGGCACCGGGGTCAGCTTCAAGTTTGGTTCGGGTGATGGGTGTGTTTGCCCGGCGCAAGGGCAGACGGCGCGGATCGGGTAGCTATGGCAGCGGGTACACATCCTCATCTCGATATAGATTCCGTGTCGAGGGTCATGGGGCATTTTACGATTATGACGTGTGGGAGAATATTGATCGCATAACACTTCGGGAGTGCAACTGGAAGTGCAATTCCAATTATTGGACGACTTGGGCTTGCAATGACAATACTACATTCGAGATGAAGTTGAAACACGAATCTAAATTATATATAGTGCTTTGGCGGGCGTGTCACGTACACCAGGTGGGCGCAGCCCCATGACCCACAGTACATCGTGGTGGCGTTTTCAGGTGAGGGCTTTCATGCACCTACTCAAACTGTCCAATGGATGGGCGACTTGCCCCAGGTCCGCGCAAGGCAGGATCCCTTTGCCGACCCGCAACTTGCCATCACAGCTCGTGACGGGCAGCTCCAAGAGATTTAGAAATTCGGTCTCCGGGCCCCTAAAGACTCCTCAGGAGTGAGGGCTGAGGCTCAGGGGGGCTAGGCAAAGGACCTAAGGGCACGCCCACTCCGTGCCCAGGGGCACTGTGTCGGATTCTTCATTATGTTCCTATTCCTCCTCCTCCCCCCCCTCCTCATCTCCCTTCTCCCCCTTCTCCTCCTCATCCTCCTCCTCCGCCCCCTCCTCCTCCTCCTTGCCCTACTGCTCCTCCTCTACTCCTCCTCATTCTCCTCCTCCTTCTCCTCCTCCTCCTCGTTCTCTTCCTGCTCCTCCTCCCTCCTCCTCTCCCTCCTCTCCCTCCTCCCCCTCCTCCTCCTCCTCCTCCTCCTCCTCCTCCTCCTCCTCTTCCTCCTCCTCCTCCATCTTTCTCGTCTCACTTACCCTACTCGTCCTCCTGTCCCTCAATCCTCCTTTGCTACCTATTCCACACCGTCTTCCACTCTTCCGCAGAGATCACATCCGCCGGCCCCTGCCGAGACCCAGCGGTCCGAACGCCCAGTGTGAATGGCGCGGGGGCGGCGGCGGGGGGTTGTGTTGTCTGACCCGGGCCACCCTGGGGCAGCACCCTTCTTGGGCGCTTAGGCGCGGCGCGCCGTTTTCGCGCGGAGAAGGGGCAGGCACGGGGGTGCGAGGAGGAGGTGGAGGAGGAGGAGGAGGAGGAGGAGGAGGAAGAGGAGGAGGATGAAGAGGAGAAGGAGGAGGAGGAGGATGAGGAGGAGGAGGAGTGAGGATGAGGAAGATGGGGAAGAGAGGAGAGAGGAGGAGGAGGCAGAGGAGGGGAGGAGGAGGAGGAGGAGGAGGAGGAGGAGGAGGAGAAGGGTCGAGGCCTTTCCGACCTCGGCAGCTCGGCCGGAGCTGTCGCACTCCATTCCCTCACCCCTTCGCCCCGTGCAGCGCGCTCGCCGAGAGCCTTCCGGGGGCGGAGTAACCGTCGATCGCTTGTTCCCCCCCACGGTACAATGGCATGGCAGGTCGTCGGGCCCCGCGGCCGACGCGGCCGCCAGGCCCAGCCAGAGCTGGCGGCGGAGCTCTTGCGCAGCCTCCTCGGCACTGGGGGCGCGCAGCGGGACCAGCAGCCGCCGCCGGCGCGCCGCCCAGAGTGGCGCTGCAGCTGCGGCGCCACGAATTTCGACAACCGGCAGGCCTGCCGGGGGTGTTCTGCGGCCCGCGCCGGAGGGCACGGGCCCCGGCCAAGGGCAAGCCGACGCCTTCCGCCATGGGGCCCCGGCAGGGGCCTTACACCCGCTCTTGGCGGAGGAGCGCGCCGCCTGGCAGCGCCAGGCGGAGCGCCGCGACGACAACCGCCTGAGCAATCTGCGGGCGGCGGCTGAGCGGGCGGCGGCTGCGGCGCGCGCGGCGGAAGTAGCGTTGGGGGCCGCGCAGCACCGCCTCGAGGACGCCCGCGGGAGGGCAGCCCAAGCCGAAGCCGAAGCCGAAGCCGCGGCCCGCGCGGAAAAGGCATGCGGCGACGGCGCGGGCGCACGCCCCGGCGGGGGCCGACGCGGAGCTCCCCGAGCTGGCGCGGACCACGCGCGAGCTCCTGGACAGGCTGGAGAACTGGGGCGGGGCCTAATCGGTTTTCCCGAATTGAGTGAAACAACTCTTCCCTCAGTGAAACAACAACGCCCGAATGACAACCCATGCCCTGCCCATGGTTGTCGTTTTGGGGCGTCGGGGACATCGACCACCTTTTGCTCCTGCTTTCCTGTTCCTCGCCCTCCAATATTCGTCCTCCTGTCCTCCTCTCGTCGTCCTCATCTTCTTCTCTCCTCTCCTCGTCCTCGTATTCGCCCTCTTCGTCTCTCCCTTCGTCTCTCCTCGTCCTTCGCTCCTCCTCTCCTCGTCCTCTCCTCTTCCTGCTTCTCTCGTCCTCCTCTCACCCTCTTCCTCTTCTCCTCCGCTCCTCATCCTTCTCCTCTCGCTCCATGTCCCTCCCCCCCGACCTCTTCCCTCCCCATCCCCCCTCTCGTGTGATTACCCTGTCCCCCGTTCCTCCCCCCGTCAAAGATGGGTGGGAACTTGCGAAATCATTGTCAGGGGGTGGAGAGCATTCGAATTCTGATCGGGGTAGTTGCCGTTGTCGCAATCACCACCAGTTAAATCATATCATTATGGCTCGGAGCAGGGTAGGAGAGTTCATCTCCGCGGTAACGGCGTTTGCTAAGTTGGTGGCTGGTTGGGGGCACCTGTGGCAACAGGGGTCGCCGTGGTCAGCTTCCATGGCAGACGAGAACACAACGCAAATCATCAAACAAAGCATTGCTTTCCGAGCTCGCTTCATTGTTGATTCGAAGAAGGTCGTGACAGCGTTTCAGGTAGTGCGTCATCCTGAGAATCGTGGCGGCGAGCCAGTGAAATCGTTGCGCACGCAGCAGATCATTTATGACATCTGGAAGGATGGGTACGATCCCGTAGATGCAAACAGCAATGGTGTGCTCGTGGAAGTAAAACCCGCGGTGGCGGGGGGGAGCGGCAGAACTTTCCAAGACGACTTTGCGACCAATCTCAGGGAAGACCCGGACATGGCCGTGCATGACAACCTCGGCGTGTCAGCGCGTTTTGGCAGTTCGTCGCGCAGCCATTTGAACCGTTCGTTCCGCAACATATTGGGCGGAAAAAAAAGGATGCGAGTGCTTAGAACCCCGCGGTGGCCGGGCCGAGCGCGCCAAGTGCGATTGCAAGGTTTCGGCAATTTTGGATGCTCAGGGGAACTACGATTTGGAGAAAGTGCGAGCTCGCGATGCTGATTGGGGTCGACAGTGCGAAGGCGGCCTGGAGTGGGAGGTTCTGTCTTGGAGAATGGACGAGGAGGAGCCCGCGGCAGCTCTAACCATCAGTATAGCCCTCAACAAAAAGAACGAAGCTGCTATGAAAACGGGCCACCTTGAGATCATGCGTACCCTGGTGGGCATGTGCAATCCAGATCCAACTTGGCACGTGCTCTTCGATCCTGTGAGGGACAAGCTCATCGATTTGTACGGGTCGGAGGTGGACCATCCTGATGTTTTGCATCTCTTCGAAGTGGCATGTGATGCAGGGGGGGCGAGCAGCGTTCATGTGAAAGACCTGTTCGCGTTCGCCGGCGTGTTCGTGAACCCGAAGGTGCGCGAGATGCGCATGGAGGCATATGGCATCATTGCGCCCTACCCGTTGGAGTTCCCCAGAATCAAGAACGCCTGCCTGCAATGGGCTTGGAAGCAGCCCACAAAAATGGGGCGGTGTCAGATGCCCCCTAACATTGCGCGCAGATTCAACCAGGAGTCGAAACACCAGATGTTTGATTTCTTGAGGCAAGTAGAGGGCGCATTCCTGGAGATGGCAAAATGGCATCCGCGGTAGTGGAGGGACCGACTACCGAGAAGTTGAGGTGCAAGTGGATTGCGGAGGTGGAAGTCAATGTCATGGCAAGAATCCGCAGATTGTTGCATTCTTCCGCAGGGCCCCCACGTTCCCCCTCCTTCTCCTCCTCCTCCTCCTCCTCCTCCTCCCCCTAGTCGGCGTGGGCAGGGTCGAGGCTTTACCCACCCGACGGGAGGGTGCGAAGCTTCCACCACGCGACTTGCACGGCCTATCCGCTTGCTGCCTCGGCCAAGGGAGGGGGCAAGGGGAGGGGGGGGCAGATGCGGCCACATGCACCCGCAGTCCGCCTAATGAAAATAGTCACTTACAACCCACAGAGCGCAGCAATGAGCGAACGACTAGAAGATATTAGCTGCGAACTGAAGGGCTGGGACATAGTACTATTAAACGGAACACATCACTGGGCGGCAGCAGAGGGAGTATTCACCCACCGACTACCACACCATTTGGCGTATCGGTTTGGAGGGAAGAAAGGCAAGCTGGTGACGAAGGTCTGTGGAATCGCCATTTTGGTAGCTCACCACATACACCCGACGTCTCTACGAAGCACTTATGTCCCCCCAGCCGAGATCCAAGGTCGAGCGGGGGGCCTCCGTATTTGGTCCAGAGAAGTGGACTTCTGCTTTTTTAGCGTTTACCTCGCCCCCATCCACTGCCAGTCCTTCTCCACGATTGCAAAAAAAAAAAAAAGTGACGGGATGGGTAGAGAACCAGTGCGACGGGTTGGGGGCTCGATGCACAGTAGTGGTGGGGGGAGATATTAACAGTCAGCTAGGCTTGCATAGAGGACCAGGCGGAGTGGTCACTGCTAACAGAGGAGCGACGACGGGACCAAAGCACCACTTTCTGGAGAATGAGAACGGGCAGTATTTCAGGGAGATGTGTACAGGTTCCCATCTAGCAGTGGCTACAACGTATTACGGCGTGGGCCCGACCTACTACCCCCCGAAGGGAGGCTCCAGCACAATCGACCACATTGCTATCCCAGTCTCGGCCCTTCCTTTAGTGTCTCGCTTCGTAGCGTTGCGCACGTCGGCGAAGAGGCTGCAGCTGATGCGAAGAAGAGGACGCAGAGACCACATCCCCATCGGCATTGTACTAGATGTATCTGGCAGGAACAGTTTTGCGTCGGTGCGAAGGGAAAGAGAGCCCCCCCTGGATCGGGACAAGCTGATGGACTGCCTCCGCAGAGGCACAGCGCGCCCCGACCTTTTTGCTGCTTTGGAGAGGGAGATGGAGGGGGGCACAGGAAGAGTGGGAGCAGGCGAAGCAGGAGGGGGCGCCCGACAAAATGCGGGACCTGTGGAGTGGAGCAGCACGGAGTGCGCTGGACACCTGCTTCCGACAGGGGCAGAAAGACTTGGGCTCGACGACGGCAGTGGTGCGAGAGCGGCGGATGGCACTGTTAGCAGAAAGGAGGGCCCTAAGAGAGAGAATGGTAGATGGCGAGTCCGACGAACTACTTGCGCAGACACAGCGGGAACTCTCGGAGATGACGGCCCTACTGAAGGTCCTGAGGCAAGACGCCGAGAAGGCGAGAAGAGCTAAACTTGTTGAGGAAATCTGGGAAGCCCATCAGAGAAACGACTTCATCACCATGCACAGACTACGTATCCAGTACCAGCGAAACGGAAGAGGCCCAAACAAGCGATATTATCAGACAGCTAGAACACAATGGCCGAAAGAGGAATGGCTTCGAGAACTAGGGAAGAAACCTGAGGAAGGAGGACTAGCAGCACAAGAGATCGACCTGGACGAATACGTTAGGGAGCAACGGGAGAGAATCGAGGAGCAGCTACCTTTGCCAGAAGATACAGAGGCCATGGTACCCATGCTGTTGGACAAGAGTTGGATGCTGCAATACTGCAAAAAAGCGGCAAAACGACGGGCATGGCCTAGATGGGGGATCCTTGTGGAACATACTTGGATGATCCTGGATCCCTCGGCGCATCTTGAACACCCAGAGTTATTGAGCCGCCAGATAGAAGCCAGTAGGATTCGCGCAGCGGAAGGAAGAGAGGACGAGGAGGATCTGAGCAAGTACTCGGCACTGTTTCGTTATCGAGTGGACAGAAGAATTTTGGAGAGGATGGGATGGAACAGTGGGGAGAGACTGGGCAGTACGGGCGAGAAATTGGACGGCGCGGAGTTGGACGCATGCGAAGTGACACCGTGCTTTGTGGACCGACCAAAGAGAGGGGGATTGGGCACGGCCAAATTGCGCAGGAACGGCGAAGAGGGACCGTATTTGTTCCAGCGGCTTCTAGATCAGCTGTCGCTGAAATGCAGGACATCGCAGGTGACCTCCCCTGGCGTGGCATCGTTCCATTTCCTTCGACGCGTATAAAAAAAAACCATGGGAAACCAGGCACCGGAGGGAAACGTATCATGCATGCATACGCCTCTATGAGTATGGCGTGGCATTGGGGTATACACAAAAGGGGCCCTCAACCTAGTCACCCCCCATGGGCCCAAGGAGGCCTGGCGCGCAGGAGCCGCGAGAATGCGATTCGTTGCTTACAGGCTGTGCAGTGGGGGGCCAGGGAAGGGGGGGTGAGTATTGCGCACACAAACTACGATTGCATCAACGCATTTGCCAGAGCGAAGAGGGAGCTCCTCCAGGCGACGGCTTGGAAACATGCGGCGAGCGAGGCAGATCAGCCATTCGCCTTAGGAGCCATCTGCAACACACAGCTCAGCATGCGATGCGCAGACGAGTGGCTGCACGCAGAGACGACGGTGGGGGCCCAGATGGGATTCACTCTGTGCCCGCGTCAGTTCAACGATGTCTACAACTTGCATGTAGACAAGTGGCTGCAGGAGGAAAGAGACAGGGATATACACCAAACGTGGCACGACACACGGAATCCTGTGACTGACACCTGGCACGACTTGGCACTGAACACGTTCATGGACGATGTGACGCGCACGCACGCGATTCTCCAGGGAGCAACGACCAGCGCGGCGACAGAACAGCTGAACGGGGCAACGACCAGACTGGAACAGACAATTGGCAAGGGCGGATGGAGGTTGAACCAAGGCAAAACCAACCACCTCTTGTGCATCTGTGGCCCAGGGAGCTACACAGTGACGAGGCAGCTCAGACGGTCCACTGAACTAAAGGGGAAGCACTACGAGAGATGAGAGTCCTGGGACCTCTCCTCCCATCCGACCAAGGGCTGGAGGGGGGGGGGGTGAATGCGCAGACGGATCTCAGCCATGAAAGTGGCCTGGAGGCAATGCGGCAGTTTTTGGAGCTCAGACACCCCTGACCCCATCAAGCGCACCATGTTCATTGCATTCGTCCTGGGAGCAGCATGGAGCGGCATGACGGCTTTCGTTCTCCCAGCTGCCCTCACGGATGCCCTCGATGCTGTGATTGGGGAATACTTGCGCAGACTTGCAGAAGGACGGATGAGTTGGCCGCTCGAATCAGGTGAGACACGCTGCTATCCGACAGCACGAGTGTTCAAAGAATGGGGGATAGAAAGGAGCGCCGCAGCCCTCAGGGCCAGGCGATTAAAGTGGCACAGAAACTGGGCGTTGTACCCCCACGAGCATGCACATGTCATTGCTGCAGTGTTTGGCGAATCCAAACTAGACGAGAGGAGACAAATTCGCAGGCTGCAGGCACCAAAGTGGGCGCGGTGTTTGTTCGACCCCGTGGGCCCGACAACTTAAAGCATATCTGGATGCATTGGCTGAGGTGGCGGAAGAATTGAAGGCTTGGCACGACAAACGGACTTCGGAATTCGAGATATTTTGCCCAGGGGCCCAAGCGTGGCAACAGTGGACAAACATGGATGTGACGATTATCCGCAGTGCAGCACTGACTTGGGACCAGGGGAAGGAGGACGAGGAGTTGAAAGGAGACGAGGAGGTGACAAAGCCCTGTTGGTGCGATTGTGTGGTTCTGGACGATCAGGGACATCCCAGGGCATGTGGGAAACGGTTTGCGACGACAGCGGCACTCATAGGGCATCGCAGAGAACTTCACAACATCCGGCCATTGGTAGCAAGCTTAGTGGCTACTAACCAATGCCCATGGTGCGAAAGTACTTTTGCAGACAGGCGCACGGCAATTGACCACGCTACGAGAGCCGCTGACGGACATGGAATATGTCACCGTGATCGCAGCAAATGGAGCCACCCAGTTGTCCCACCAGCAAGTTTGAAGTGCAAGATCTGTGATTTTGAGGCTCAAGACCTGCCCGAGTACCACGCCCACGCGAGGACTCATCACATTGGCCCCACTTCGGCCAGAGAACCCAAGAAGGGTGCGGCACACAGAGGAAATGCCAGCCGAACTCATGGGGCTGCGCCCGCTCGACGTGCCAGCTCGGGGCCTCAAGCGCAGGGCAGACAGAGGAGACCTCCAGCAGTCAGACGAGAGGGCCCCGAAGGAGGGCAAGGGGGGCTACCAGCAGGCCAAGGGCGGGGACTCGAGCGGGGCAGCGGCGGCAGGAGGAGGCGAACCACCGCGCAGACCACAGCCGCAGAAAGGAGGAGGCAAAGGAGACGATCACCACGCCCAGCTCGGACAAGCTATCAGCAACCTGCAGAAGCTGTCGCTGCGCACGGCGATGATGACACGAGAGCAGCAGCACCTCAACTCGGACTTCTGGCTGATCCCAATCTCCTGTTCGCCGTGCCGAGTGGCCATCCAAACAGGAAAAGACTACGCCATGCAAGTGAGAGCGGCGGGAAAAAAGCACACGATGGGCCCTCCTCACGCCCATGTCGCAGTTGCTACGATCTCCGAGATGAAAAAACGTGCTGGCGGCGACGATCAGCAAAGAGGGGGGGGGGGGGGGATCGGACTCTGCAGTGGAGCTGCGAGATCCTCCAGCACTGGTTGAACCTGGCGTTCCACGAGAAGGGTCGAGAGTTCGTGCTAGAGACCCTGAAGCAGTTCAAGATGTCGGAAGCGCGCAAGCCCAAGGGTCAAGAAGACGACGGCAATGGGAAGGGCAAGCTGCCGTACACGATCAACCCGATGCCGAGCATCAGGGTCGAGAGGGTTGCCAAGGAGAAGGACGAGTTCGAGATGGACGAGGACGGGAACCCAGAGAGCATGAAGGACGGGGAGGGGTATCAGAGGGACGAGCTGGACGACTACCACCCTCCCTACCTGAAGCAGGCAATGGGCTACACGCTGAAGCTGCTGGGAGGGGTCTACAGCGCGAGCCACGGCCCCAAGAGCGACCTGGAGAGGCAAGTGGAAAAGCAGCTGCAGGCGTCGAGGTCGTAGGGGCAGGGGGACTGACCAGAGACGCGGAAGCGTCCTTTCAGAGCAGCCAGGGCGCGTCCAGTTCGTCGGGGCCCGCCGAGACGCCAGTGCGCCCAGCCTTTTTTCACAGCGGTGCCCTCGCCTCAGACGCTAGCTCAGCCAGTGACAACTTCGCAGTCCCAAGAGGAAAAGCTTGCAGAGATGCTGAGCCGTATTACTGAATCGATGGAAAAAAAAAACTAAAAGTATTAGCAGACCAAGGTGGAAAAGACGGAACAGGCAAGCAGCCGCACGAACTAGCCAAGCGATTTCAAGCAGAACGGCTCCAAGCATTACGATATCACTCGGAGGGTGCAGGAGGGCGAGGAGGCAGTGGAGGTGAACGCGTGTAAGATCAACAGCAGAGTTTACTACTGACTGGAATGCGACGGGGGGCAGACAGCACAAGTATGACGGTTAATTGGGATCATGCAGTTACGACGGGTACGTACATGTGACAGGGGGGGGGGCATTACTACAGGACGGGGCGGGGCAAAGCACTATCGCAGAATGATGAAATGGTAAGGGAGCGGGGGCAACAGAGAGCACAAGTGGTAGATTACATAGGAGGTGAAAGTACTGTGACGAACACTGCTACAGAGGGGGGGGGGACCTGGATGCCGAGCAGGCACCGACATCGGCCCGTCCTTTTGTCCCGTGGCTTCGGCATTGCTTCAGCGCAGATAGCACTCAGAAGGGGGTGGCAGATTGCAGGACTTCGGATGCTAGTGCCAGCTGTTCAGGATTGTTCAAACACAGAGCAGAACTCAAGGCGGGGTCATAGGCCTAAGGCCCCCAGGAGGGCCCATAGGAGAGCTCTACTATACTCGAGGGGGGGGGGGGGGGGGGCGTAGCGCCCGCGCGGGTGGGCACGATCCCTTGGGTCCCCCCTCGAGTCTCACACTTGTTCGCCTGAGCCCTCGGAGAGATCACACTGCCTTGGCTCCTGCTACGTGTCCCACCGACGGTTGGCCACAACAGGAGTGGAACATCCGTAGCACAACAGGCTTTCTGCAGTTGCAGTCTTTTGTCGGCTCGCCACGCTAGCTTAGCACCAGCCTGTCCCGTGATGTCGCAGATGCTGCCAGCGACCGAGGAAGCACCAGTGTTTCGCGGAGACACCACGGATAACCAAGTCATTGGAGATGAAGCGTATGTGATCAAGCTCCAGGAGACCAACATCCAGAAGTGTGTGGACACGATGGCGGACCTCAAGAAGAAGCTAGAGATGCAGATCGAGGTGCTGATTGCCCAGAAGAAGGTGCTGAGCCAGAACCTGGCGCGCAGCCAGCAGGTGATCAACACGACGGCGGAGGGAGCGTTCATGCTGGCAGAGAACATTCAGACCCTGGCCGACCAGATCAAGAGCATCGACGAGACCACGAGCGCGCTCATCACAGCACACGGGTCATTGGCATGGAAATACGACACACCACTGCAGATGGCATCGACTAAGGAGCATAGCAAGCTCCAGCTCGATGAGAAGGAGGACTTGCAGGGCCTGGTCATGTCGCAGAAGGTGAAGAGGGCCATGTTCGAGGCGAAGAGGCCTAACCACGGTACCATCCCACCGTGGAGGGCGGACGACCCGAGCTCGTGGATCTTCTACGGGTGGACGCCGCCAAAAGGAGGAATCCCAGTGTGGAACAAGGACGACCCGAAGACCTGGACGTTCTACGGTTGGAGAGAGCCTAGGAAGTGGGTCGACTACAAAGAGGGCAAGGGCACCAAGCCAGAGACGCCAGATTAAGTAATTCCACAGAGCGAAGCGACGGCATCAGCATCGAGTGATGGGTGCAATGTGCCGATCCCAGAGTCAGAGGAGGACCAGCAGTAGAGAAGAGCAGAGAGTGAGGAAGAGATGCGCCGTCACTGAGAGGCCGCTGCGCAGCTCCATTACATCTTAGCACGGCCGTTGGCCGTTGAGAGGCTAGCGCGTGCAAGAGAGAGACATCGACACAGTCATGTGGGGGACCACGGAAACGATATGCCATGACTGCAGGGAGTGTGAGTGCGAGGACACGACTACTGGTCAGCCCCGCCAAGGACAGCCCCACTACTGGCCCGATCCACTTCTGAGGTCCTGGACCGTACCACCCAGTATAGTGTTCTTTGTTTAGGAGTTGCAGAGTGTCGAGGAGGTGGGGAGAGGAGAGCGCGGGGGGAGGGGCCGTTTCGTCTCGCGCCGCCCCGCCCCCGCGCGCCCGCCAGAGAGCGCGCCGCCGCAGGAGGCAGGCGCCCTGCGGCTGCCCCCCCTCCCCCCCATCGGGATCTCGTCTCGTGCCGACCCGCCCCCGAGCGCCCGCCAGAGAGCGAGCAGCCGCAGCAGGCAGGCGCTCCGCGGCAGCCCGCCCTCCTCCTCCCCCCGGCTTGTGTGTGTGTGTGTGTGTGTGTGTGTGTGTGTGTGTGTGTGTGTGTGTGTGTGTGTGTGTGTGTGTGTGTGTGTGTGTGTGTGTGTGTGTGTGTGTGTGTGTGTGTGTGTGTGTGTGTGTGTGTGTGTGTGTGTGTGTGTGTGTGTGTGTGTGTGTGGTTGAGAGTTGGTGTGTGTCTGTCCTCGTGCATGCCCTTCATGCCCCTTGCCTTGGAGGGGGTGCACGTTGCTCGCTAAGTAGCCTGTGCCCCACTCCCGTGACTGCTGAGAGCAGGACGCGATAGCGCTCCCTGCACGCCCCCCCCCCCCCCCCCCCCCCTTGTCATTTGCCAGGGGGGCGCGCCCCAGGCAGGCCTACGGCATCAAGCGTAGGCCCTGCATCCATATTGTTTCGCAGGGATATTATAAGGTCTTGTCCCGCGGTGCCTCGTGCCTGTCGTGGTTAGGATCGAACTCATCCCCTAAGCGCTTTTACCTTGCCTTTTTACCTCCTCCTCCTCCTCCTCGTCATGCTCCCCCCCCCTCCTCCTCCTCCCCTCTGCGTTCGCCTTTTCCGCCCCTCCCAATTCTGTCGCAAGCAGTTCCAGACGCCTCCGCTCCCAGAGTGGGGGGCTAGCTGATTTTCGCAGCCCCAAAAAATCCCACCGACGGCAAGTCTGTCAAGGAGCAGGAAGCCGCTCTCGCAGAAGATTGCGGTTCACTCATCGCGACCAAGCTCGCGGAATTGATGGCGTTGGGCAAGGCAGGGTTGAAGACGGATGCGATGCCCCAAGTCTCGCGGGACACGGACCTAATGAAGATCGTCGGGGAGTTTCGGGGCGTCCCGAACTTCAGGGGGCTGAGCCCTGAGGCGAAGGCGCAGAGCTCCGTGGTCACGGAGAGTCTGACGCCCAAGGTAATCTTGCAGGACGCAGACGGGAGGCCATTGAGCCAACACGAGACAGTTGCCACACGGAAAGACACCACAAAAGTCGAGACCATCCCATGTCGCGTCTGGGCGGACACTGCCTGCGTGGTGGACAGCGCCCGGATTGCTAAGCAGTGTTGGGGCTAGCCATAGCGACAAGCCATGAACGCATCGCATGCGACATCCCCATTGCGATGGCCAAGCACGGCCATGCGATCAAGGCTTTGGCCACGAGAGACATCTCCATTGGGGTGTTGAGAGTGCCACTGTGGTTCAAGAAGGAGACGTCCACGGCCATGGAGGGATCGGGCTTAACCACCCACCCGAAAGCTGCGCGCGCCGAGGTGTCGTGGGTCAAGGCTGTTACCCCCGAAGAGAAAGAAGCTGGCGTCGAAAGCGGGGGCGCCGTGGTCGTCAGAGTTCACGTGCAGCCTGAGCTCAAGCTCCCAGAGGACGGTGGCGCAGGGTTCGTGTGGAGCCCGTCGGATTCAGTCCACCCGTTCTGGCTCATGAAGCGCAGTGACAACGTGATGGAGCAGAACGCCTCCATGGTGATGGAGATTGCGACTCACGCTTGTGCGGGTGATTTTGTGCATCTGAAGGCGGCCAAGGTCACGGTCGGCTCTTGCGTGGCCACGTGCTCAGCGATGCTGCCATTCATCGTCAACGCGACCCCAATTAAGGGCGGGCAGGAGGCCATCGTAAAATGGGAGAGTGTCACGGAGAAGAAACAAAAAGGAACGACGACCCAAATTGCCTTCGACCAGCTCGCTGGCGCGCAGAAGAGGGCGCGGAAAGGGGGCGCGGTAGTTAGGAAGGGTTCTGATCCGCGGTAGCGGGGTGGCCCACCTGAGTGGAGTGACCCGGGGCAGCGTCATTAGACATCGGCGACTTCGAACCGTGAGCAAAAAATCGAGGGGCCCGAACGACTCACCTCCAACCGAGAACCGAGGGGCCCGAACGAGTCCCCTCCGACCGAGAACCGCCGAGAACCGAAGGGCCCGAACGACTCGCCTCCAACAGAACCGAGTGGCGCGAACGAGTCGCCTCCGACCGAGAACTGCGGGGCTCCTTCTCGTCCTCATCCTTCTCCTCCTACTCCTCCTTCTCTTCCCCATCGGCCTGTGCATCATCCCTCTCCCCGCCCCCTCCTTCGCGCGGTTCGGAGACCCCCCCCGTTCTTATCGCGGCCATGCTCCTGCCTCTCCGCCCTCCTCCTTCCGCAGCCGCGCAGGGTCAAATCCCCTCTGCCCAGGGGAAGGAGGACGAGGAGTTGAAAGGAGACGAGGAGGTGACAAAGCCCTGTTGGTGCGATTGTGTGGTTCTGGACGATCAGGGACATCCCAGGGTATGTGGGAAACGGATTGCGACGACAGCGGCACCCATAGGGCATCGCAGAGAACTTCACAACATCCGGCCATTGGTAGCAAGCTTAGTGGCTACTAACCAATGCCCATGGTGCGAAAGTACTTTTGCAGACAGGCGCACGGCAATTGACCGCGCTACGAGAGCCGCTGACGGACATGGAATATGTCACCGCGATCGCAGCAAATGGAGCCACCCAGTTGTCCCACCAGCAAGTTTGAAGTGCAAGATCTGCGATTTTGAGGCTCAAGACCTGCCCGAGTACCACGCCCACGCGAGGACTCATCACCCTGGCCCCACTTCGGCCAGAGAACCCAAGAAGGGTGCGGCACATAGAGGAAATGCCAGCCGAACTCATGGGGCTGCGCCCGCTCGACGTGCCAGCTCGGGGCCTCAAGCGCAGGGCAGACAGAGGGGACCTCCAGCAGTCAGACGAGAGGGCCCCGAAGGAGGGCAAGGGGGGCTACCGGCAGGCCAAGGGCGGGGACGCGAGCGGGGCAGCGGCGGCAGGAGGAGGCGAACCACCGCGCAGACCACAGCCGCAGAAAGGAGGAGGCAAAGGAGACTCACCACGCCCAGCTCGGACAAGCTATCAGCAACCTGCAGAAGCTGTCGCTGCGCACGGCGATGATGACACGAGAGCAGCAGCACCTCAACTCGGACTTCTGGCTGATCCCAATCTCCTGTTCGCCGTGTCGAGTGGCCATCCAAACAGGAAAAGACTGCGCCATGCAAGTGAGAGCGGCGGGAAAAAAACACACGATGGGCCCTCCTCACGCCCATGTCGCAGTTGCTACGATCTCCGAGATGAAAAACGTTCTGGCGGCGACGATCAGCAAAGAGGGGGGGATATCGGACTCTGCAGTGGAGCTACGAGATCCTCCAGCACTGGTTGAACCTGGCGTTCCACGAGAAGGGTCGAGAGTTCGTGCTAGAGACCCTGAAGCAGTTCAAGATGTCGGAAGCGTGCAAGCCCAAGGGTCAAGAAGACGACGGCAATGGGAAGGGCAAGCTGCTGCACACGATCAACCCGATGCCGAGCATCAGGGTCGAGAGGGTTGCCAAGGAGAAGGACGAGTTCGAGATGGACGAGGACGGGAACCCAGAGAGCATGAAGGGCGGGGAGGGGTATCAGAGGGACGAGCTGGACGACTACCACCCTCCCTACCTGAAGCAGGCAATGGGCTACACGCTGAAGCTGCTGGGAGGGGTCTACAGCGCGAGCCACGGCCCCAAGAGCGACCTGGAGAGGCAAGTGGAAAAGCAGTTGCAGGCGTCGAGGTCGCAGGGGCAGGGGGACTGACCAGAGACGCGGAAGCGTCCTTTCAGAGCAGCCAGGGCGCGTCCAGTTCGTCGGGGCCCGCCAAGACGCCAGTGCGCCCAGCCTTTTTTTCACAGCGGTGCCCTCGCCTCAGACGCTAGCTCAGCCAGTGACAGCTTCGCAGCCCCAAGAGGAAAAGCTTGCAGAGACGCTGAGCCGTTATCCTGAATCGATGAAAAAAACAACTAAAAGTATTAGCAGACCAAGGTGGAAAAGACGGAACAGGCAAGCAGCTGCACGAACTAGCCAAGCGATTTCAAGCAGAACGGCCCCAAGCATTACGATATCACTCGGAGGGTGCAGGAGGACGAGGAGGCAGTGGAGGTAAACGTGTGTAAGATCAACAGCAGGGTTTACTACTGACTGGAATGCGACGGGGGGCAGACAGCACAAGTATGACGGTAAATTTGGATTATACAGTTACGACGGGTGCGTCCATGTGACAGGGGAGGGCATTACTACAGGACGGGGCGGGGCAAAACACTATCGCAGAATGATGAAATGGTAAGGGAGTGGGGGCAACAGAGAGCACAAGTGGTAGATTACATAGGAGGTGAAATTACTGTGACGAACACTGCTACAGAGGGGGGGGGACCTGGATACCGAGCAGGCACCGACATCGGCCCGTCCTTTTGTCCCGTGCCTTCGGCATTGCTTCACACAGATAGCACTCAGAAGGGGGTGGCAGCTTGCAGGACTTCGGATGCTAGTGCCAGCTGTTCAGGATTGTTCAAACACGAGAGCAGACGTGCAGGCGGGGTCATAGGCCTAAGGCCACCAGGAGGGCCCATCGGAGAGCTCTACTATACTCGAGGGGGGGGGACCCGTAGCGCCCACACGGGTGGGCACGATCCCTTGAGTCTCCCCTCGAGTCTCACACTTGTTCGCCTGAGCCCTCGGAGAGATCGCACTGCCTTGGCTCCTGCTACGTGTCCCACCGACGGTTGGCCACAACAGGAGTGGAACATCCGTAGCACAACAGGCTTTCTGCAGTTGCGGTCTTTTGTCGGCTCGCCACGCTAGCTTAGCACCAGCCTGTCCCGTGATGTCGCAGATGCTGCCAGCGACCGAGGAAGCACCAGTGTTTCGCGGAGACACCACGGATAACCGAGTCATTGGAGATGAAGCGTATGTGATCAAGCTCCAGGAGACCAACATCCAGAAGTGTGTGGACACGATGGCGGACCTCAAGAAGAAGCTAGATATGCAGATCGAGGTGCTGATTGCCCAGAAGAAGGTGCTGAGCCAGAACCTGGCGCGCAGCCAGCAGGTGATCAACACGACGGCGGAGGGGGCGTTCATGCTGGCAGAGAACATTCAGACCCTGGCCGACCAGATCAAGAGCATCGACGAGACCACGAGCGCGCTCATCACAGCACACGGGTCATTGGTATGGAAATACGACACACCATTGCAGATGGCATCGGCTAAGGAGCATAGCAAGCTCCAGCTCGATGAGAAGGAGGACTTGCAGGGCCTGGTCATGTCGCAGAAGGTGAAGAGGGCCATGTTCGAGGCGAAGAGGGCTAACAACGGTACCATCCCACCGTGGAGGGCGGACGACCCGAGCTCGTGGATCTTCTACGGGTGGACGCCGCCAAAAGGAGGAATCCCAGTGTGGAACAAGGACGACCCGAAGACCTGGACGTTCTACGGTTGGAGAGAGCCTAGGAAGTGGCAAAGAGGGCAAGGGCACCAAGCCAGAGACGCCAGATGAAGTAATTCCACAGAGCGAAGCGACGGCATCAGCATCGAGTGATGGGCGCAATGTGCCGATCCCAGAGTCAGAGGAGGACCAGCAGTAGAGAAGAGCAGAGAGTGAGGAAGAGATGCACCGTCACTGAGAGGCCGTTGCTCAGCTCCATTACATCTCAGCACGGCCGTTGGCCGTTGAGAGGCTAGCGCGTGCAAGAGAGAGACATCGACCCAGTCATGTGGGGGACCACGGAAACGATATGCCATGACTGCAGGGAGCGTGAGTGCGAGGACACGACTACTGGTCAGCCCCGCCAAGGACAGCCCCACTACTGGCCCGATCCACTTCTGAGGTCCTGGACCGTACCACCCAGTATAGTGTTCTTTGTTTAGGAGTTGCAGAGTGTCGAGGAGGTGGGGAGAGGAGAGCGCGGGGGGAGGGGCCGTTTCGTCTCGCGCCGCCCCGCCCCCGCGCGCCCGCCAGAGAGCGCGCCGCCGCAGGAGGCAGGCGCCCTGCGGCTGCCCCCCCTCCCCCCCCCCCCCATCGGGATCTCGCCTCGTGCCGACCCGCCCCCGAGCGCCCGCCAGAGAGCGAGCAGCCGCAGCAGGCAGGCGCTCCGCGGCAGCCCGCCCTCCTCCTCCCCCCGGCTTGTGTGTGTGTGTGTGTGTGTGTGTGTGTGTGTGTGTGTGTGTGTGTGTGTGTGTGTGTGTGTGTGTGTGTGTGTGTGTGTGTGTGTGTGTGTGTGTGTGTGTGTGTGTGTGTGTGTGTGTGTGTGTGTGTGTGTGTGTGTGTGTGTGTGTGTGTGTGTGTGTGTGTGTGTGTGTGTGTGTGTGTGTGTGCGAGGGTGTTGTGTGTGAGGGAGTTGTGTGTTGTCTGTCTCGTGCATGCCCTTCGCGCCCCTTGCCTTGGAGGGGGTGCACGTTGCTCGCTAAGTAGCTTGTGCCCCGCTCCCGTGACTGCTGAAGCAGGACGCGATAGCGCTCCCTGCACGCCCCCCCCCCCCCCCCCCCCTTGTTATTTGCCAGGGGGGGCGCGCCCCAGGCAGGCCTACGGCATCAAGCGTAGGCCCTGCATCCATATTGTTTCGCAGGGATATTATCAGGTCTTGTCCCGCGGTGCCTCGTGCCTGTCGTGGTTAGGATCGAACTCATCCCCTAAGCGCCTTTACCTTACCTTTTTACCTCCTCCTCCTCCTCCTCGTCATGCTCCTCCCCCTCCTCCTCCTCCCCTCTGCGTTCGCCTTTTCCGCCCCTCCCAATTCTGTCGCAAGCAGTTCCAGACGCCTCCGCTCCCAGAGTGGGGGGCCAGCTGATTTTCGCAGCCCCAAAAAAATCCCGCCGACGGCAAGTCTGTCAAGGAGCAGGAAGCCGCTCTCGCAGAAGATTGCGGTTTACTCATCGCGACCAAGCTCGTGGAATTGATGGCGTTGGGCAAGGCAGGGTTGAAGACGGATGCGATGCCCCAAGTCTCGCGGGACACGGACCTAATGAAGATCGTCGGGGAGTTTCGGGGCGACCCGAACTTCAGGGGGCTGAGCCCTGAGGCGAAGGCGCAGAGCTCCGTGGTCACGGAGAGTCTGACGCCCAAGGTAATCTTGCAGGACGCAGACGGGAGGCCATTGAGCCAACACGAGACAGTTGCCACAGGGAAAGACACCAAAAAAGTCGAGACCATCCCATGTCGCGTCTGGGCGGGCACTGCCTGCGTGGTGGACAACGCCCGGATTGCTAAGCAGTGTTGGGGCTAGCCATAGCGACAAGCCATGAACGCATCGCATGCGACATCCCCATTGCGATGGCCAAGCACGGCCATGCGATCAAGGCTTTGGCCACGAGAGACATCTCCATTGGGGTGTTGAGAGTGCCACTGTGGTTCAAGAAGGAGACGTCCACGGCCATGGAGGGATCGGGCTTAACCGCCCACCCGAAAGCTGCGCGCGCCGAGGTGTCGTGGGTCAAGGCTGTTACCCCCGAAGAGAAAGAAGCTGGCGTCGAAAGCGGGGGCGCCGTGGTCGTCAGAGTTCACGTGCAGCCTGAGCTCAAGCTCCCAAAGGACGGTGGCGCAGGGTTCGTGTGGAGCCCGTCGGATTCAGTCCACCCCTTCTGGTTCATGCAGCGCAGTGACAACGTGATGGAGCAGAACGCCTCCATGGTGATGGAGATTGCGACTCACGCTTGTGCGGGTGATTTTGTGCATCTGAAGGCGGCCAAGGTCACGGTCGGCTCTTGCGTGGCCACGTGCTCAGCGATGCTGCCATTCATCGTCAACGCGACCCCAATTAAGGGCGGGCAGGAGGCCATCGTAAAATGGGAGAGTGTCACGGAGAAGAAACAAAAAGGAACGACGACCCAAATTGCCTTCGACCAGCTCGCTGGCGCGCAGAAGAGGGCGCGGAAAGGGGGCGCGGTAGTTAGGAAGGGTTCTGATCCGCGGTAGCGGGGTGGCCCACCTGAGTGGAGTGACCCGGGGCAGCGTCATTAGACATCGGCGACTTCGAACCGTGAGCAAGAAATCGAGGGGCCCGAACGACTCACCTCCAACCGAGAACCGATGGGGCCCGAACGAGTCCCCTCCGACCGAGAACCGCCGAGAACCGAAGGGCCCGAACGACTCGCCTCCAACAGAACCGAGTGGCGCGAACGAGTCGCCTCCGACCGAGAACTGCGGGGCTCCTTCTCGTCCTCATCCTTCTCCTCCTACTCCTCCTTCTCTTCCCCATCGACCTGTGCGTCATCCCTCTCCCCGCCCCCTCCTTCGCGCGGTTCGGAGATCCCCCCCGTTCTTATCGCGGCCATGCTCCTGCCTCTCCGCCCTCCTCCTTCCGCAGCCGCGCAGGGTCAAATCCCCTCTGCCCAACAGCTTCGCGGCGACGGGGCGGGGGGGGGGGGGGGGGGGGGGGCGCGATTCGCGGCGGCGCATCATGGGGAAGGGGGAACGCGAGATTAGCGTTACGCCGACTCCGTCGCCGGCCAGCACTGCTAGCGACCCGCCAGCGCAGCCAGAGGGCGCAGCTCGTGGCGCGCGCCGTCCGAGAGCGCAACTCGTGGCGCGAGCCAACTCGGTTCCGCCAGCCGAGCCAGAGGCATCCGCGGTAGCGGAGGAAAAGGTGAAGGACAAGAAAGACAATAAGGACAAGGAGAAGAAGAAATCCGCGGTAGCGGAGAAGGACAAGAAGGCGAAGGACCGCAAGAAGGACAATAAGGACAAGAAGGACAAGAAGGACAAGGAGAAGGAGACATCCGCGGTAGCGGAGAAGGACAGCAAGAAGCAGGCGCCGAAGGAGGCGGAGGCGCCGAGGGGGGGGCGCCCGCCGAAGCAGGAGCGCCCGCTGAAGGAGGCGAAGGCGCCGAGGGGGGGGCGCCCGCCGAAGCAGGGGCGCCCGCTGGAGGAGGCGAAGGCGCCGAGCGAGGGGCGCCCGCCGAAGCAGGAGCGCCCGCTGAAGGAGGCGAAGCCGCCGAGGGTGGAGCGCCCGCCGCAGGGGGCGCTGAAGAAGCGTCGGCCGAAGCAGGCGCCGACAGAGGAGCGCCCGCCGAAGCAGGCGGTGGAGGAGGGGTGCCCGCCGAAGCAGGAGGCGAAATAGGAGGCGACGAAGGGGCCCGAGGGCACGGGGAAGCAGACGGCCAAGGGGGCATCCGCGGTAGCGGGGAAGCTGACCAGACGCTTCCAGCTACTACGTCCAGACATCCGCTGTAGCGGACGAGCCGACCCGTCTTCGGACTCGTCCAGCTCCTACTCGGACTCGGACGAAGAGGACACCTCGGAACGAAAGCCCGTTGCAGCCGCGGCCGCAGCCAGCGCGGCAGCCGCGTCGGCCAGCCAGCCGCGCGAGCCAGCCGCACAGCCCTCGATGGCAGCCGCGGTCGCGGCGGCGTCTCCACGCGAGGGGGCCTCGGCGTCGGGGAAGCGGAGCAGCAGCGCTGGGGGTAGCAGCGAGCAAACGAGTAGCAGACCCAGTGCATCGGGCAAGCGGAGCAGCAGCAGATCGCCGCCCTCAGGCTCGGGCGCAGACGCGGGCGCAGCAACGCCAGCTGCACGACCCGGGCGCGGGCGCCCGCGAGAAGAAGCAGCCGCGGCTCTCGGAGTGCCTCTGCCCCCAGCGGCCGCGCAGGCACATCCATGGTGGCTTGGGTGGCAGCGCCAGCAGCAGACGCACGCCCAGCAATGGGGTGGTTGGCCCCAGTGGAACGCCACGCAGAACTGGAGGCAGCGAAGCTCCGCGGTGGCGGAGAGGGCCCCCGCGGGCCCCCAGTGTGGGCATGGCCAGGCCCAGTGCGTGCACGTGGCCGTTGACGACGAAGCCAACATCCTTGCGATTGCGACTGACCCGCGCAACCAGGCTCCTCATATCCCCCTCGTGCGGTGCCCTGGCCTGGAGCAGAGGAAAGAGCTCCAAAGGGAGCTCGCCGCTGACGGCGAGGAAACCCGCGGCGACGGGGGCAATCGCGGCGACGGGGGCAATCAGCGCGCGGACGTGTCCTTCCACTGCGACGCGCAAGGGGCAGTCCTACTGGCAGGGCGGAAGGGGTCTGTCACAGAGGTGAATGCGTCGCAGTTGCCCCCCATGGTTGGCGCAGGCGAGATTGCGATAGCTGAGTTCGATTTCTCCGTGGCCGCCCAGCAGATGATGGACATCAAGGTGGCCGTGGTCAGCCTCACTTCAGGTGGTGCGGACCTCGGCCCCGCGGTGGCGGAGAACTGGGAGAAGGTCCTGCAGGCCATTTCACGGAAGTCAGTCCGAATCATTGCTGGTGCGTTCGCGGACAAGAACGACGCGTTCCTCCATGAGGCGCGCCTCCGCCTGCAAGTGAACAAATGCGCCGCTGTGCAATTCGACGCTCGGAGGGGGTCCCTGGACGCATCCGCTCTGATCATCGCGGGGCCTGTCATGGACGCGAAGCTGCTGCGCGAGACCGCTGCCCCCCGCGGTGGCGGGGGCGCGCCCCCAGAGGTCGACGAAGCGATCGGGTTGGCTAACGCTGCGTTAGTTGTGCGCCCGTGCAGCGGCGCCGCGGGCGAGGGCACATCGCGGGGCTGGCCAGCCATTCAGTGCACGAAGGAGAGGAAGCCGCAGCAGGTGCTGGACCACACGAGGAAGATTCAAATCTTTTTCGGCTCCAATGCGCCCCGCCGCTCTGACAAGGCCGAAAGGGCTCACGGTGCCAATCGCGAATGCCGCGCGGAGAAGTGGGAGAACAAAACTGGCTACCAGCAGCATTGGCGCAAGTGGCGGTGAAGAGGCGGTGGAAGCTTACCCGCGGTGGCGGGGAAGTAGGAGTAAGAGGCGACGATTCTGCGCATTGACCCGCGGTCGCGGGGCCTCGGCAGACGCGCGCGCGCGCCCCTCGAAACGCAGAAAAAAAGCGGGGCATAATGGCTGGGAGGGGTGGGCCTGCTCTTACTCGTTGTCTTACTCGTTCTCTGACTCGTTCTCCTACTCGTACTCGTACTCGTACTCTGACTCATACTCGTACTCGTACTCTTACTCTTACTCCTTTTCGTACTCTTACTCTTACTGTTACTCGTACTCTTACTGCTACTCTTACTCTTACTATTACTCGGATTCGCATTCCTTCTCTCATTCGAAGGATCCCCTGCCCCAGGAGCAACATGGATACCATGTATGTGCGCGCGGAAGATTGATTGCAATATGTTTGCGTGTGCGCCGCGCAGGTTGACGTGGAATTGCACAACGTGACACCATTCAGGCAGAATTGAAAGTCACAGTTCGTGCTACCTCTCTTATTCCTACTCGCGCTCTTACTCCCATTCCTATTCCTACTCGTACTCTCTTTCTCTTTTTCCTACTCGTACTCTTACTCTTACTCTCACTCCTCCGCGCGTCTCCTTAAGCGCCCGTTTTCCAAGTGTCCACGCGCGTCCTTCTGCGTCGCAATGCATTGCGTGTATTCCGTGCTTTGTCCACGCGTGTCCTGGACAACACAGTGCGCTTCATGTTTTTCTCCCCCTGGCACAGGAGGGGCAGGAACAGGACGAGCGACGACGACGACGACGACGGCGGCGGAGGCGGCGACGACGACGACGACGACGAGGAGGACCACTCCTACACCTGTTTCATATTCCGACGCAGTCATGTGTGCTCAAGAGCTGCCCGTCGCGGGGGGCGCCGCCTGGGCTCGCGCGGAGCTCGCCGGGGTCCACGGTAAAAGGGCTCGCGCCCGGGGCCCCAGGGCCCGCTCGGCAAGGCGCCGGAAGCCAGGCACCCCCGACTTGGGGCCCGTGGCCGAGGGCCACGAAGACCAGATGGAGGCGACAGCAGGCGCGGGAGCCGCGGTGGCGGCGGCAGCTGGCGCTCAAGCCGCGGCGGCGGCGACGCGGGCAGACCTGGGCGCGCTGCGAGTGACGCAGCTGTTCAAGACCAATAACATTGCTCTGAAATATATCAGGGACTCCCACGAGAACCCTCCAGGGTTTCCGACGCAGTGGCGCGTGGACATCACCGACTCTGACCCTATGGACATAGGCGCGCTGGACCGCACCACGGGCGTGGCATACACCTTCAGAGAAGGGACGACGCAGCCATGGCCACGGCGGCAAATGTTGGCTGCGTTCAAGCCAGACGTGAAAGACGTGGTTCTGGGATCCGATCCCGCGGGGAGCGTCGCATGGATCACGTGCCAGGCCATGGACGCGTGCGACCACAAGCGCTGGCGCGCTGCAAGTCACGTGGGGAGGCCTTTCGGCCCAACTGCCCCCGTTCCCGTCTGGGACTTCCACGTGCACCGCAAGGACAACGTCGTCACGAGGTTCCACACAAGCCTGACGACGAACAAAGTGGAGGTTGCCACCGTCGGAAGTGGCCTGGTCCTGCCTGGCCCGCCATTGGCGGGGAAGGGCAAGTCTGACGGTCGCGGCGCGCACAAGAGGAACACTGCTGGGAACTGCGACGCCTCCGTCCGCAGAACAGCTCCGCCGCCTCCGAACAGCGCGACTGCTGGGAACGACGCCTCCGCGGTGGCGGAGCCGAACATCACGATAGCCGAGAACTGCGACGCTTCCGCCGGAGCCCGACGCCCCCTGGCCCGCGTGGCGCGACGCCGGGGGAGCAGCAGCTCAGGCAGACTGGGGGAACTGGGGGGAAGGCGAAGTCCGCCTGGTGGGAGGCGAAGGAGGACCCTGCCTCGCCCGCGGGCGGTGGGCCCCGCGGCTCAGACTGGTGGTCGAGCAGCTCGCGGTGGAGCGGGCGGTGGGGCAGCGGCCACGGTAGTGGCGGGGGTGGCGGCAGGGATGCCGCCAGCAGTTCCGCGGCAGGAGGGGCAGCTACGCCATCTGCGGCGTCCGCGCAGGTGTGGGCGGGGTGGAAGTATGGGTGGCAGCGAGGCCGTCTCTGTGTAATCTCCGCGGTGGCGGTGTCCTAGAAGCACTCGCGGTGGCGAGGGCCGTCTTGGGGCAATGTCCGCGGCGGCGGTGTTTTAGAAGCACTCGCGGTGGCCAGGGCCGTGCTGGAGCGCCCCTGCAAGAGCGTGCCACGCGGCGCCAAAACGTCTTCGCCGCGTGCACCACCTGCTGCGCATGCCTCATTCTCTCCCATCTGCCTCCCACGCGTTGCTCACACCATCAGCCTCGACCTCCTTCCCCCTCCCCCCCCCCCCCCCCTCTGACAATCACCGCCTGGCGGTGATTGCCCCCCCCCCCCCCCCCCCCCACCCCCCCCCCCCTGGCAATCACCGCCTGGCGGTGATTGTCATGTCCCCCCCTGACAATCACCGCCTGGCGGTGATTGTCATGCCCCCCCCCCCCCCCCCTGACAATCACCGCCTGGCGGCGATTGTCACTGGGCCTCGCCTGCTCTGACCCCCCCCCCCCCCCCCCCCCACACACACACCCCCCACACACACACACACACACACAACACACACACACACACACAACACACACACACACACACACACACACACACACACACACACACACACACACACACACACACACACACACACACACACACACACACACACACACACACACACACACACACACACACACACACACACACACACACACCCTTCAGAGGCTCGAACGAAATCCACGGTGGCGGAGAGCGAGAGCGCAGTCTCTGCGGTGGCGGATCCTTCTTGGGACGCCTTCGCGGTCGCGGAGGTCCCTCTCGCCATGGGAGAGGTCGACATGACAGGGTTAAGTCCGTGCAGTTCCATTTTGGCCAGATTCACATGCGCGGGGGGCACGCGTCAAAGTCGTCGCCGATGACCCCGAAGACCGTGCGCGGTGAGGGCGGCAGGGGTCAGACATACCTGAAGTTGTCTGCGTCTGAGGCGTGGCTGGTCCACGCCGCAACAGGCCAGACGAAGTACACGCAGAGCTCCTTTGGTCGCACCTCATTGCTTACTGAACTGCGCGTGGAGAAGTTCTGTGACGGTGAACTCGCGGTGGCGAGGGGTGGCCGAGAGGTGGGCGTCCAGGGTGAGGATTATGACCCTATGGCTGAGATCGAACAGGGCGGCAGCCCCCCTGCGAACACCAAGGTGCCAGGCAATGCGATGAAGCGGACCCGCCACAACAAAAACCACTGCAAAAAGACTTGCGTCACGCCCCAGATGCCCGCGCGGTGCCCCGAGCAGGATCCGAAGTGCACCGAGCTCCGCGCGATCAAACTCCTCATTGAGAACCGCAAGCAGATCTGGTTCCATTTGGATGATGTGGAGCGGGCGCTGAAGTACTTATACGTGCAGAACATACTGAAGGGCGCGCTGCTCGTTTCTGCAGATTCGGCCGGGCCAGGCGGCGCTTAGAGACACCGTGGCAATGGTGCTCCCCGACCTACACGCGGGCGGGCGGGGGGGAGGGGGATGTCCGAGGAGACCAGCAAGGACGGCAAGTTACTCCTACAACATGTCAGTGCGTCACTCCATGGTTATGGAGGGCTGGGGTTGCCAAGCGCAGGACGCATTCAATGACGCATGGCTTGCCCCTTGTCGTTCCCGCGGTGACAGACAACGCTCGGATGTCTCATCCGTAGCGCGCGCGATGAAGTGGCGCCTCCCGCTCTTGCCTGGCGGCCAGCCTCATCCGAGCTCTCTCTCGCAGAATATTCCTCTCTCGTCGTCGTCGTCGCCCTCTTCGCCCTTCTCCCCCTCGCTCCCCCCTTCTTCTTGGGACCCTCTTGCTATTTACTCTCAAGAGCAAGGCCTCGCAGTAGCAACTCGCGGCGGCGAGGCGCACCTCGCGGTGGCGAGGCGAACGCAGGCATGCGCGGATGTCCCAGCAGGCCGAAGAGCCCCCAATGGAAACGGTAGCAGAGCATGTCGGGGAATTCCAAGTGATCGACGAAAAAAAGGGAGAGTCTTTAGCGCCAAATGGGAAGACAAACCGTCGCTCCCGACGAAGCGCTCGGCTGGAGTACACGGCTGGGCCTCGTGCTTTTTTTGTGACTCAGCGGGATAGGCAAGCGGTCTCCGTTTGCACGTGTGCGTTGCCACCCCGTGCTTGGCCAAATACCCAGCATCCAAATGCTGGGCGCTGCCCCCCTCCACACCACGCACGGCTACTCGGTGCTGCAGGCGTGGCGGAGTCGGCCCTTGGAGTGCCACCCGTGGCACTCGAGGCTCAAGCGCCCGCCTCGGCGAGCACGGCGCCACCTGCCTCCGCGGTGGCGGAGTTGGCGCCAGTGGCCACAACCACAGTCACAGCGAGCACGGCGCCACCTGCCTCCGCGGTGGCGGATTTGGCGCCAGTGGTCACACCCGCAGCCACAGCGAGCAAGGCGCCACCTGCCTCCGCGGTGGCGGAGTTGGCAACACCCGCTCCAGCGCCAGCAGCGCCGCAGCCAGCCCCATCGGCGGCACCTCCGCAACAACCTCAGCCACCTCTGCCGCCCCCAGTTGCGCCACCTCCGCCACAACCACAGCCATTTCTGCCTCCGCCACTTCTGCCACCCCCAGTGGCGGAGGTGGCGCCACCTCCGCCACTACCACAGACACCTCTGGCCCCCCCAGTGGCGGACGCATCCGCGGTGGCTCCCGCGCCACCGCCTGCCGTTACCCCTCGTCCGCAGAAGTCGTGGCGCCGCCTGCAAGGGCCACGTTGTTGCCCATTCCCTGTGCCGCGCCGAGGCCGCCAGAAGCGGCGGCAACGGTCGCGCCAGCGCTGGCCCCCCCACTGAAGCGACCCGCGGTTGCGGGGCGCGACGTCGATGCCATAGATGTGGGCGCCATCGATAATCCCGTGGCAAGCAGTGGGCTGCACAACGCGAGGGCGGCGGCAAAGGTGAACCAGTTCGTACTGGCCATGGAAAAGCCCAGCGGCTACGTCGGAATCGCCATGTTTGTGATTTCTGCGTTGCGGTATCGCGTGCGGGTCTTTCTGTGGTTCGGGGACTCGTGCGAAGACGTTGTGTCCAAGTGCGCTCCGTGGGCAAGTGATGCGGTGAGTGTGGTTGCACAATGCCATGTCATTTCGTGTATGTTCGGAAGCGATGGCACCTTTCGTGGATTGGGGGATGAGGCCACGCGAACCAATCATTGGGTGGCGGGCTTTCCGCTCGACGGCGGCAACGCTCCTGCCGTCCGCCATTCGGAAAGCCTGGCCGGCAGCACGTGCGAGGAAAGCCACTTGTTCTATGCGACGTATCTCTCCCACTCCTTGGAGCTCGTGACAACAGTTGCAGATGGGGACTGCGGCCTCGACGTGATGCGTTCCATGCGCGGCTGGAATCGCAGCAGCGTGAATCGGAGCGCTCTGCGTTGCGATCTGTGCGCCTACATTCTCGAGCACGCGGGCAATCGAGCTTTCGTGGCGATGCTGCGTCTCGCAGGTGAGATCGAAGGGCATCTGGGGTCTGCGATTTAGATGGTGCGGGCGCGGCGTTGGCCGTTGGCCGTGCGATGACGTTCTCGCGCTCCCGCGACGCATCCCTCCAGGGGGGGCGACTTGCCGCGGGAAGC
Organism: Prorocentrum cordatum; assembly: GCA_963575745.1. Classification (NCBI taxonomy): domain Eukaryota; class Dinophyceae; order Prorocentrales; family Prorocentraceae; genus Prorocentrum; species Prorocentrum cordatum. The sequence goes on from CAUYUJ010000852.1 coordinate 63,908, forward strand.
TTCCAAGCATGGGGGGGGGGGGGGGGGGCGCCGAGGGCCACTGGGCCCAAAGACCGCGAGTGCACTGCGGCGCGGCAAATTCCCTAAAGGTATTTTCATGGAGTTTGCGAGAGAACACCCCACCCTCACAAAGGCCACCGCTGTTGCCACGGTCAAGGAAAAGAGTGTCAGCAAACATTTGAAGAAAACACGTCGAAGGTGAATTGCCGACGAATATGGAGATTGTACCAGCGCGCTGTGCCGGCTCTTCTGACATCCGCGGTAGCGGTGGGAGCCGCAGGGGAGAAGGGGTGCTCCGCGGTAGCGGGGCATGCTGGTGACTCTGCGGCTGCCGAGAAGAAGGCGGCAGCCCGGGTGGGAATGCAGTATACAACTGGTGCCGACCCTACCGTTCGGCACCGCCTCCGACGTAGAAATTCGGGCGCTGGCAAACACCGCGCTCGCCAACCCTTGCGAGAGGCATTGGCCGAATGGTACAGCATTATGCGGCACAGCGTGGGCGTGAAGGTCATGCGCCGCTTCCCAAAAAAAGGTCTTGTTGGTGAAAGCGATGCAATTACAACAAGATTATTACGTGGCCTGCCTGGAAAGGGAGAAGGTTCCTCAGAACGCGCAAGTGCACTGTAAATGGTTGGCTGGTTGGATGAGGGAGTGCTGGATTTCTTCGCGGAGGCCGAATCGTAAATTCAAAGTGCCGCGCGTGGTCTTGGCGGAACGCCTGTCGATTTTCTGGGTCGTCGCGTCGACCCTGCGGAAGTTGGTCATGCTGCATCATGGGCACGACCCAGCCATGCGGAACGTCGACCAATCTCCATTCCACATGAACGAGGCAGGAAGCGCTGAGTGCAACACGCTTGCACTCAAGGACGCCCCCACCGCACCCTTTATCGAAAACCACGCGGCGACAAGGGAGCGCTGGAGCTTGAATTCGTCCACGGGTTCTAGCCGAGAAAGGATTCTGCGACAAGTGCCAGGGCGCGAATTGATGTGCAAAGCTGAGGGTAAACTGCTGGAGGGCAAATTGAGAGTACACGTGGGATCTAAACATCTGCCTGTCCAGTTCTCTGTGGTGACGGGGCCGAGCGGTTCGCACCGAGAGCACGACATCTTGGATCATAATGGCCCCGCCGTGTGCCGCAGTGAACCCTCCGATCTGCCCCCCCCCCCCCCCCATCCTCCCCTCACCCTTCCGCTCTGCCCATCTCCGTTCTCCCCTCGCCCCCCCCCCCCCCTCTTCGAAACGAGAGCGCTCGTCGGGGATGCGACCCATTGGCAGGAACCAGTCTTCGTGAACCCGTGCCCACATGCGCCGCCAAGTGCCCCCGCGAGGGGCTCTCTGATTTCCTCGAGAAGTGGTTGCTATTGTGGGGCCCTGGCAGACGGTGGGTGTTGTTTTTATTAAATGCGCACGCCCCTGGGCTCACTGATAATGTTCAGCGCTTGTGCTGGAGCCGCGGCTACATCTGCGTGTCATGGCGGTGGGGCGTCTATGATCTGCCAAACAAATGATTCCGGCTTGCATTTGCACGTTCGCAAGAGATTCATTGAACAGCAAACGGCCAGGATGGTCGAGCAAGTGCGAATCAGTGGCGGCGGGGTGGCGGATCTGACGAAAGAGGAGAACATCGATCTCATGGCAGAGGTCATGTCCGACAGGGCTCCATCTGCAAGCATGTAAGAATACAAGCTCACGGGCACGAGGGTCGCTCTGGGCGGCTCCGAAGATGATATGACATGCAGAGAGGCAAAAGACTTCTGGGATGAGTTGGGCATGCGAAGCCGCATAGACTCCGCGGTGGCGGAGATTGCGCAGAAGCACGCGACTGGTCTTTTGCCGTGGACGCACAAGACTGCGCAGTCGCTCATCACGCCGAACCCTCGCAGGGGCTACCTGGATGAGCTAAAAATTGGCCAGTAAGACGAAGCCACCGCAGACCCAGACAGAGTTCCTTGGGAAACGGATGAAGCCCGAGAGGCGGAAGCAGCAGCGGAAGCGCGCGAGGACGACGGCGCCGACGATCAGGGCAACGAGAACATGGGATCCGATCCTGCAGACTGGGTGGATCCAGACGAAGCTGCGCGCGCACATGCGTCGAGCGAAGTTGCTCCCAACAGCCATGGTGACGGCGACGAAGAGAAGAGGGCCACGCCAGCTGTGTCCTTGGAAGACCAGCAGGTGGTACATGTTATTCAGGAGTCTTCCAGGATGAGGTCTTTACATCAAGCTCTTCAGCTATTTCACAATGCGAACTGTCAGGTCGGCGCTGCTCTGGCAGGCACTGTGTCGCGCGTCATTCGCGATGAAACCAGGCGGCGCAAGGCGCTGTCTCAGGAAGACGCGGTGGTTCACGACGAACTGCGCGCAGCGTTGCAAGATGAAGAGGCTGAGGCTCGTCGTGCCAGGCTTGCGTTTCAAGAGCACATGGCGCAGGGGAAAGGGAAAGCGCGCGTCAAACGTGAGTCGCAGGAGGCAGCGGAGAGGCTCAAACAAATCCGCAAAGAGCAGAAAGAGAGAGAGAGAGAGAGAGAGGCCGAAGCCGTGGTGGCGGCGATGGAGCAGATGAGAGTTTATTCATTGGAGATGTTGGGGCAATGTAAAAAAAATGGCGGCAGTCAGTCTCATCAAAGGGCGCTTTCACAGGCATTGCAAGCTCTGCGGAAAGCCGCTAAGTTGTCGCCGGAGCACACGAGCCAATGGGAGTTCTCAAAACGCAATGGGACAGTAAGATGTCTGCGGCCCACGGTGAAGAATGGGCGCAACTCTTTGCTGAGATGGTTCAGAAGGTGGTGAACGAATTGCAGGAAGGCAGGAAGACGCGCTGTCTGCATTCATGCACAATGAGACCAGACGGGTGTTAGGAGATGTGCCCGCCTTGGTTTTGCCGGGTATTCTTCGCGTTTAGACATTCTTCCACGGCGGGTGTGGCAGCGCTGCGACTGGTGAGGCGTCTCCGCGGTGGCGGAGTGCATCGGCGCTGCCGAATGCTGCTTGCCTCTGGCCCGTCACCGAAAACATTATGCACGTGTGTGTTCCCCGTCCTCTTCTTCCTCCTCGCCGCCCCCTCCCCCCCGCCCTTTCTCCTCCTCCTCGACGACGACGACGACGAGGGCGGCGGCGACGACGACGACATCACGAGAAGATCATCATTATATGAGCTGGTGCGGCTCAAGCATGCCCGCCTTAGAGTTAACCCACCCCCATGGTCATGGAGCTTCCTCAGGGGGCTTCGCTGGCCGAGATGAGGGCGACGAGCTTGACAAAAGAAGATTGCCAACTTATGCGCCCACGGGCGCATCTGGCATGCCGGGGGATCTGGATGACACCCCCGAGGACGCAGACCTCCTGCTGAAGCCAGGTTGGGATGTGGGGACGGAGTGCTTTGCTGGCGTTTGGGCGGTTGGAACCCATGGTGGTGGGGAGGGTGTGGAGGGAAAGGATGGCAAAGGCAGTCGCCATGGGGGCGCGTTTGGTATCTTGACTGCCAACTAGGATTTGAAATCGAAGGACTTAGCAATGAATGCGCACATGAATCAAGACCTGAAAGGCTCCTCCTGCCAGTTCCGAGTCATCCAGGAAGCTTCAGCAGACCTGTTGGACTACGCGCAACAAGACCCAGAGAACGGCGAACACCAGGGCGGGAAGGGGCAGCCTGCAGCCAAGTTCATAGGTGTGCGCGGGCCAGAAAAGGGCGACAGTACTATGCTCTGCGGCAGGGAGTCCCTGGTGTCGGGGATGCGGCTGCTACTGTTCCATAGGATGAAAGACGGAACATACACGCACACGAAGAAGAACAAAGAGAAGGACAAGGTCACGAAGACCGCGGTGAGTAGGATCATGATTGCATCTGTAAAGATAGGATTGTTGACAACCCGCGGTAGCGGAGAAGCCGATTGTGATGGCCAGGAGATCGATGAGCTGCGGTTGGCGAACGTGCACTTGAACTACAAGACGGCGAGGAAAGACCTCCAGGCTGGTGGAGAGTCCTACGAACGTTTCTGGGATACGCTAGCGCGATACTTGGCCGAGCTCCGCCCCTCCATTCTCTGCGGGGGTTTCAACATGGCGCTCTTCCTTGTTAAGCCGGAGCTGCGGAAGCGCGGCTTCCAGATCAACTTGGCAGCATGGTATCTTTGGCAGCGGCAGCACGAGAGTACTGTCCGAGCGGACTCTTGTGGCATCTTCCTCTTAGGGCCGTGCGAAGGGATTCGGATGTGCCACGGCATCTCTGCGTTCGGGCTCGAAGGCCCCGACCTGCCTGCGAATTGCTCCATGGCCATGGAGACCCTGCGCGACCAGAGCGGCAGGGGAACTGGTAAACGCCCCTACCTCATTACGAACATCCCTTTTCTGGGCCACGGGTTCCCCTACTCCAGCTACCACCCGGAGGTGCCCGCGCGCAGGGGCAAGTGCGCTCAATGGGCTCTCGCCCCTGTCTTCGATGCGGCCTCGCCCGCGGTGGCGGCGGCCTTGGACAGCGGAAAGAATGACAGCGAAATGTCCCCGTGCAGAATGGGCTGCACCACGGGGCCCGCTTCGCGGAGTTGGCCTCGGACCCCGCCTTCGAAGCAGAAGCCTGTCCAGTTCGACATGTTCGACCCCCGCCGTCAGTTCTTCAGGCGTGGAGCACGCGCGCCCTTGATGACATACGTGGGCGGGCCTGGTGACGTGCGACGGACGGGCGCTGCGTTGAGACGGCGGAATGAAAACGCGGACAGGCGCGGTTGGATCTGGGAGAGGAGGCAGTCCACGATTCCTGGGGGAAAGGGGAAGTGGCATGGGCAGCGCAAAGGTGAGGGCGCCCACGGCCGCGGCGGCGGCGAGCCGCTCGACGATCGCGGCAAGGGTGGAAGATGGGGCGCGCGAGAGCAGGGTCAGCAAGCTGCCTGGAAAGGCAAGCGGTGACAACGCATCCCTTGGTGACCCGCGGCGGCGGGGAGTAGGGGGCGCTGGGGCGAGGTGCGCCCGCGGTGGCGGGGGGTAGGGGGCGCCCGAGGTGGCGGCGAACAGCTTGCGAATAAGACACAGCGGTCTCTTTGCGGTGAGAGAAAATGCATCGAGGGCATGGGGCGGCGGGAGGGCCAGAACGACAACCATGCACAGGGCATGGGTTGTCACCCGGGAGCGGCGGCGACAACCATGGGCAGGGCATGGGTTGTCGCCATGAGGGTCCTGTTTCACTTTATTGGTTTGTTTCATTCTATAAGGGAAAACCGATTAGGAGCGGGAGCTGCTGCTGGCGGCGATGGCCGCCGCGCATCGGCACGAACCAAATGGGCACGGAAAGAATAGAACGATGCCCAACAGCAGTTCCTGTTCATTTTGAACGGGACTCGCTGTCCGCGCCGCCGCGGCCTGTGTCCATTTGAGACAGATGGCCGCTTGCCCAACGGCGGCCGCCGATGGTTTGGGACAACATTTGTTGTCGGGGTGTTGTTGGGCATTGTGCCCATTTTTTCGCACCCATTTCGGGCATCCAAAGCGCTCGCCGCGCTGGCGGCCGCTGCGCCGCCAGAGCCCCCGCTCGACCTGGACGCCGAGCTCGGCGGCGCGCCGGCCGGGCGCCCGAAGGGACTGGCACGACCTCCGCGAGGAGGAGCGCAAGAGGAGGGGAACGCCCCCCTGCCACGCGACCGGCGCGGCCTACGAGCAGCTGGCCCGTTCTGCGGCCAGCCGCTCGAGGCCCGGCGCGAGGAGGCGATCCTCGACCTCGAAGCGCAGCGCGCCAGCTGTCCGCGCGTCTTCATCGACGTGACAATCCGGTACGCTGTGCCCGGGAGCGCCGACGGGCTGGCCGCCGCGGCCCAGCGCGAGGGCGCGGTCAACGCAGCGGCCGAGGCCGACAAGCTGCGGCGGTACCCCGAGGGCCGCTGCCCCTGGCCGCTGTTGCCGCTCGCCCTTGAGACCGCGGGTCAGCACGGCAAGGCGGCGCTGCGCCACCTCCGCCAGTTCGCGCGGGACCAAGCGGAGCTGGTAGACGATGAGCGCGCCGCGGCGGTAGCCGGCGCCCTGGCGCAGCGCTGGGGCGCTGAGCTCAATGTCGCCTTGCACCGCGCCAAAGCGCGGCAGCTGCGGACCGCCCCGGGCGGGGTCCG
>CAUYUJ010000852.1:72500-80000 GCA_963575745.1 Prorocentrum cordatum
AAAGGGTCCAGGGCGAGGGGGGCTGGGGCCAGGGCCGGGTGGGGGGGAGGCTGGGTCCAGGGCCAGGGCCAGCGGGGCGAGGGGGGCTGAGGCCAGGACGGGGGGGGGAGGTTGGGTCCAGGGTCGGGACCGGACCAGGGGCCGGGGACGACGACGAACGAACGAAAAAACAAGTGGCACGCGTGCCCTGGCTCTTGCACAAAGGTGTCCGAGGCTCAGGGGGGCTGCCCTGGGAAGCCTGGGCGGGGGGGGCAGAGGGGGGGGGGCAGGGGGACGAACGACACGACACGACACGACACGAAAATAAAAGTGGCCCAGGGGGGCTACCCTGGAAGTGTGGTGCAGAATGGGGGGGGGAAGAACGACACGACGAAACGACGGAAAAATAACGGGTTCCGTGGCCCAGGGAGGGCACCTGGGAAGCGTTGGCACAGGGGTGGGAGGGGGCGAGGGGGACGAAGACACGACGAACGGACGAAAATTAAGGGTTTCCGTGGCCAGGGGGGCTACCCTGGGAAGCGTGGACGGGGGGGGGGCGAGGAGGGCGAACGACGCGACGAACGACCGTTGGCCCAGGGGGGCTACCCTGGGAAGCGTGGACAGGGGGGGGGGGCGAGGGGTACCCTGGGAAGCGTGGACAGGGGGGGGGCGAGGGGGACGGGGGGGGGCGAGGGGGACGAACGACACGACGAACGACGAAAATAAAGGGTTCCGTGGCCCAGGGGGGCTACCCTGGGAAGCGTGGACAGGGGGGGGGGCGAGGGGGACGAACGACACGACGAACGACGAAAATAAAGGGTTCCGTGGCCCAGGCGGGCTACCCTGGGAAGCGTGGACAGGGGGGGTGGCGAGGGGTACCCTGGGAAGCGTGGACAGGGGGGCTACCCTGGGAAGCGTGGACAGGGGGGGGGCGAGGGGGACGAACGACACGACGAACGACGAAAACAAGGGGCACGCGTTGCCTGGCTATTGCACAAAGGTGTCCGAGGCTTCAGGGCGGGTGCCCTGGGAAAAGCCTGGGCGGGGGGGGGGGGGGCGGCGGGGGCAGGGGGGGGGCAGGGGGGCGAACGACACGACACGACACGAAAATAAAGGTGTCCGAGGCTCAGGGGGCTGCCCCGGCGCCCTGGGGAGCCTGGGCGGGGGGGGGGTGCAGCGGAGGGGGGGGCAGGGGGACGAACGACACGACGCGACACGAAAATAAAAGTGTCCGAGGCCCAGGGGGGCTGCCCTGGGGAGCCTGGGCGGCGCGGGGCAGGGGGGGGTGCAGGGGGGAACGACGCGACACGACACGACGCGAAAATAAAGATGTCCGAGCTCTAGAGCACAGCTGTGCAAGAGAATAAGGGTTCCGTGGCCTCCCAGGGGGCTACCCTGGGAAGCTGTGGACAGGGGGGGGTGGGGGCGAGGGGTACCCTGGGAAGCGTGGACAGGGGGGGGGGGCGAGGGGGGCGGGAGGGGGGCGAGGGGGACGAACGACACGACGAACGACGAAAATAAAGGGTTCCGTGGCCCAGGGGGGCTACCCTGGGAAGCGTGGACAGGGGGGGGCGAGGGGGACGAACGACACGACGAACGACGAAAATAAAGATGTCCGAGCTCTAGAGCCACAAGCGGCAGAGAATAAAGAGGGTCGAGCTCTAGAGAACGCTGTGCAAGATAATAAAGTGGTTGGGGGAAGGGGGCGGCGCGCTGTGGCTGCTGGGGAGAGGGGGGCGGGCGGGGGGGGCGACGGACGACGCCGAAAATAAAGTGGTCGGGGCGGAGAGGGCGGCGCGCTGGGCTGCTGGGGAAAAGGACAGGGGGGGGGCGACGACGACGCCGAAATAAAGTGGTCGGGGCGGAGGGGGCAGCGCGCTGGGCTGCTGAGGAGAGGGAGAGGGGGGTGGAGGGGGGGGCGACGACGAAGCCGAAATAAAGTCGTCGGGGCGGAGGGGGCGGTGCGCTGGGGTGCTGGGGAGCGACACATAGCGACACATGTCGACACAACGCCGAAATAGGGCGACGACGACGCCGAAATAAAGTCGTCGGGGCGGAGAGGGCGGTGCGCTGGGCTGCTGGGGAAAGCGACGCATGTCGACACAACGCCGAAATAGGGCGACGACGACGCCGAAATAAAGTGGTCGGGGCGGAGGGGCGGTGCGCTGGGCTGCTGGGGAAAAGGGCCGGGGGGGGGCGACGACGACGCCGAAATAAAATGGTCGGGGCGGAGGGGGCAGCGCGCTGGGCTGCTGAGGAGAGGGAGAGGGGGGGGGGGGCGACGACGACGCCGAAATAAAGTCGTCGGGGCGGAGGGGGCGGTGCGCTGGGGTGCTGGGGAGCGACACATAGCGACACATGTCGACACAACGCCGAAATAAAGTGGTCGGGGCGGAGGGGGCAGCGCGCTGGGCTGCTGAGGAGAGGGAGAGGGGGGGGGTGGGGGCGACGACGACGCCGAAATAAAGTGGTCGGGGCGGAGGGGGGGGTGCGCTGGGGTGCTGGGGAGCGACACATAGCGACACATGTCGACACAACGCCGAAATAAAGTGGTCGGGGCGGAGGGGGCAGCGCGCTGGGCTGCTGAGGAGAGGGGGAGGGGGGGGGGGGGCGACGACGACGCCGAAATAAAGTCGTCGGGGCGGAGGGGGCGGTGCGCTGGGGTGCTGGGGAGCGACACATAGCGACACATGTCGACACAACGCCGAAATAAAGTGGTCGGGGCGGAGGGGGCAGCGCGCTGGGCTGCTGAGGAGAGGGAGAGGGGGGGGGGCGACGACGACGCCGAAATAAAGTCGTCGGGGCGGAGGGGGCGGTGCGCTGGGGTGCTGGGGAGCGACACATAGCGACGCATGTGGACACATATCGACATGTAGAGACATATATCGACACACGCACACATATCGACGCATAGCGACACACAGCGACACATAGCGACGCACACATGGAGACGCATAGCGACACACGGCGACACATAGCGGCACATGAAGGGCACAAGGCACACAGCGACACATATAGCGACACATGAAGGGCACAAGGCATCTGGGGGGGGCGACGACGAGCCGAAATAAAGTGGTCGGAGCTCTAGACACCCTGTGCAAGAGAATAATGATAATAATAGGAAGAAACATAATAGGAAGAAGAGGAGGCGGGAGACGATGTCCGCAATACGTTGGGCCCAAGCTCGCTTGTTCAGGATAGTGCCACAAGGCAGTGATCGTCTCACCGATTGCGCGCAGCAGCTTTGTCTGTCACCACTTCTCACGATCATGAGCGCAGTGGAGTTTACGGACATGCCTGGGATGGTTGCGGAATTGGCGTCCGACCGTGCCTCCACGAAATTAACCCCATACGGTCTGTCCTTGGCCTGGGCGAAGTCCGTGCACCACGTTCAGCTTCCCGGGAAGGGCGATCCTAGCAGCACCGGGGTCAGCTTCAAGATTGGTGAGGGTTTGGGGGACATTCGCTTGGGCTTCGTAGAAGCAGACGTCGGGCATCCGTTCCAGAAGTCCATGCTAGGAGAAGTCCATTTCATGTTTTGCCCAAATAATCGGGGTGGCTTTCGGTACCGACGGTACACAATTAATGGAGTGAGGCAAGAGAGTCTCTATATGGGGGACACATTCGAGTTGATGCTGAATCACGAGATGAACAGGGTCGAATGTTGGTCTTGGGCGCGCGGCGTACGCAAAATGACGCTTTTGCCATGGTATAACCCTTCGTTACCGCCTCGCCCACTGCACTTCGCGGTGCAGTGTCGCAGCGTGGGTTTGTGCAATCTCCAATGGGTGGGGGGAGAGTTGCCTCAGCCCCGCGCGAAGCAGGATCCCTTCGCCGATCAGCAACTTACCATCGCAGCTCGCGACAGGAATGGAAAGCGCAGCCTTGTGGAACGTGGCAAGGCGGCGGCCGAGCAGCGCGCGGCCGCACTCGCGGCCGAGGAGGAGGACCTTGAGTCTGGCAAGGCGGCACCCGAGCAGCGCGCGGCCGCACTCGCGGCCGAGAAGGAGGACCTGAAGTTGGGAAAGACAGCAGCTGAGCAGCGCGGGGCCGCGCTCGCGGCCGAGAACCAGGAGCTCCAGTCCGGCAAGGCGGCGGCCGAGCAGCGCGCGGCTGCACTCGCGGTCGAGAGGGAGGAGCTCCAGTCCAGAATGACGGCGATCGAGCAACGCACGGCCGCACTCGCGGCCGAGAACCAGGAGCTCCAGTCGGGCAAGGCGGCGGCCGAGCAGCGAGCGGCTGCGCTCGCGGTCGAGAGGGAGGAGCTCCAGTCCGGCAAGGCGGCGGCCGAGCAGCGCGCGGCCGCGCTCGCGGCCGAGAGGGAGGAGCTCCAGTCCGGCAAGGCGGCGGCCGAGCAGCGCGCGGCCGCGCTCGCGGCCGAGAGGGAGGAGCTCCAGTCCGGCAAGGCGGCGGCCGAGCAGCGCGCGGCCGCGCTCGCGGCCGAGAGGGAGGAGCTCCAGTCCGGCAAGGCGGCGGCCGAGCAGCGCGCGGCCGCGCTCGCGGCCGAGAGGGAGGAGCTCCAGTCCGGCAAGGCGGCGGCCGAGCAGCGCGCGGCCGCGCTCGCGGCCGAGAGGGAGGAGCTCCAGTCCGGCAAGGCGGCGGCCGAGCAGCGCGCGGCCGCGCTCGCGGCCGAGAGGGAGGAGCTCCAGTCCGGCAAGGCGGCGGCCGAGCAGCGCGCGGCCGCGCTCGCGGCCGAGAGGGAGGAGCTCCAGTCCGGCAAGGCGGCGGCCGAGCAGCGCGCGGCCGCGCTCGCGGCCGAGAGGGAGGAGCTCCAGTCCGGCAAGGCGGCGGCCGAGCAGCGCGCGGCTGCACTCACGGTCGAGAGGGAGGAATTCCAGTCCATAATGACGGCGATCGAGCAACGCACGATCGAGCAACGCACGGCCGCATTCGCGGCCGCGAACCGGGAGCTCCAGTCGGGCAAGGCGGCGGCCGAGCAGCGCGCGGCCGCGCTCGCGGCCGAGAGGGAGGAGCTCCAGTCCGGCAAGGCGGCGGCCGAGCAGCGCGCGGCCGCGCTCGCGGCCGAGAGGGAGGACCTCCAGTCCGGCAAGGCGGCGGCCGAGCAGCGCGCGGCCGCGCTGGCGGCCGAGAGGGAGGAGCTCCTGTCGCAGGTCGCCGGGCTGGAGGGGCGCCTCGAGGCGGAGGGCCGCCTCCGCGAGCGGGGGCAGCGGGGGCCCTCGCCGCAGGGCGCGGAGCTGGGCCGGAAGGCCGATGAGGCCCCAGCCCGTGGGAATAATTAGGCGTCGGGGGTTGCCAGAGGTGCCCCTGGCCCAAGGTGCCCCCCAGCTTCCCGCTCCATGTTGGAGCCCTCGGGGGCCCTCTGGGCCTCGTGAGGGGTGCTCTGGAGGGCGCGGGGGGCCTCCTGGGAAATCCCGAGGGCGCCTTGGGCCAGGGGCATTTCTGGCATGACGTTGGGCATGTCTTTCTTCAAAAATAGTCACAGCATAGTCTGGGGACGAATTTCCGATTTTTGGACCATGTTTGAAGATGCTTCGATTCTGTTTACTTTTCCTTTCAAGCTCCGCCTGCAGGAGGACATGCCCGACCTGATTCTGGCAACACCCGCCCTGGCACCTGCGGCATCTTGTGCGCCGCCCCCGGCAGCCTCGGGCAACCTCGGCTGTCCCTCGTAACTTGGCCTTCGCATTTGCTTCGGGCACCAGCCCCCGGGACAGAGAGCAGTGCTGCAGAGCAGGGTGCAACGCATGCAGCGCGATCCGCCTTAAAGAAGGAAAATCGGCACAAGCAGAAACTTTTGGCGCTCGGCGCGGATTTCTTGGATCCGCGCAGAAGAGCCCCCGTTGGTACCAAGAGGAACAGCCTCGTATACCCTCGCAGTTCCATCTTTGGAGCGCACGAGCGTCGATCAGCGCCTGGTATCATCATTGAGGCAGCGCCGAGTTAGCGTCGATCAAGCGTCGATTCGCATGAGCCCAGAAGATGATACGGGAGGCTCCCGTGAGTTGCCACCGAACGTTGCTCAGCGCTCCCCGTGGAAGCACGACGAATGTGCTCGGCACAGGCCCTGGCGCAGCTGCAGCTGGCGCCGCCGCCTGCGCCGCAGCTGCCCCTGGAGCTCGCCGAGGAGCGCCTGCGCGCGGCTGCGCTCTGCGAGCCCGCGGGGGGCGCCGCGGGCTGCGGGCCAGAGGCCCGGCGCGCTGTCGAGATAGAGTGCCCGGGCGCCGCCGCCGTCGACGTCGAAGTGGTCGGCTGCCAGTACCGCGTGAGGGCGACGTTCCGCCGCGCAGGCCTGGGGGCGCCGCCCAGGCTGTGCACGAAGGAGCTCGTGGTTCCCGACGGGCCCTTCGAGGTCAGGGCGGACGAGTCGGCGGTGCAGCACGGCCTGCTGACGCTGGTCCTGCAGCCCCACACGCACAGGTTCCACTTCCGCAGCAGCGACGGCGGCGCGCCGGCCGAGCGAGCGGCCTCTGGGTGGCCGTCGGGCAGCGCGGGGCCGCCAGTCGGGCTTGACCGCGAGCAGCCCGCGTCGCCAGCAGCGCCCGCCGAAGGCCAGCAGCCGGAGCCGGCTGCGCTGGAGCCGGCAGCGGATGGCTCCGCGTCAGAGTCAGGCAGCTGGGAGTGCGTGCCGTCGGAGCGCTCCGCGGCGCACAGCGCGGGCGTGTCGGCCACGAGCAGCGCCGCCAGTTCGGCGGCGTGCGCCTCGGCGCCCCCGCGGCTGGAGGTGCCCCGCTGCTTCCTGCCACAGGTGCGAAGAAGACAAAGCGGCATCGACATGAACTCTCGGAGATCCTCGCGTTGCTCTTGGATCTGCGCTGGAGCTCCCTGGCGTCGCCTCCGGCGCCGCCGCTGGCGCGCTCCGCGCGATGCGCGCCGATTCCTATGATTGGCCGCACCTGGTCTCGATGCGGGTACTCAGGATTCCCTCAGGTTCTGAGGGCACATCCTTGAGATTGTCATCGCATGTGGGCTTGTCAATTGTACGGGTAGGGCTCAGCTCCAGTCTGGTCAAGGGAGGGGAGCGCAGCGCAGATCCAAGATATCTGCGCGGACCTTCGAAGGTGTTTGTTTGTACTTTCTGTTCTTCCTCTACAGACGCGGTTCCTGCTCCATGGGGGTCAGCAGGTGACCGCGGCCCAGCTGCGCGTGGGCGGCGGGGATGTGCTTCAAGGCCCCGGCCAGAAGGCGGAGGTCGTGCGCGCGGCGCGCAAGCACCCCGCTCAGGAACCGGGCGACGAGGTCTGTGCACATCCGCCCAGCCTGGGGCGGATGAGCGCAGACCTCAGAACGCAGCAGTTCGTTCTCCAGCGTCCACCAGCCTGGTGAGCACGGCCAACATGCCCTGAAGGCTTCGCCCCCCCCACCCACCCTGCGCAGGCACTGAAGCGAACGGGCGAAGAACGGTATAACCCAAACCGTTTCGCTGTCGGGGGCGCCTGCCCCAGGGCGGCTGAAAGTTTATACCCTTACGGTGGCACCGCAGGAGTACAAACTTTCCAGCCGCCCAGGGGCAGGCGTCCCCGACGGCGGGAAAGTTTTCTCTCACACCGTTCCTCGCCCGCT
>CAUYUJ010000852.1:85000-102500 GCA_963575745.1 Prorocentrum cordatum
GGGCCATCACGCGATACTAGTCACGCCGCCGTCTCTGCCAGTGGGAGTCGCTCTTGCCGGTGCGCTCGCGGCTTGAAACGCAGTTGCATCGCAAGGTTGGCTCCCGCAGCATCTTTGCGCCAGGTGGCGTGGAGTTGGACCAGCAAGCAGGCAAGCTGGGGCCATCACGCGATACTAGTCACGCCGCCGTCTCTGCCAGTGGGAGTCGCTCTTGCCGGTGCGCTCGCGGCTTGAAACGCAGTCGCATCGCAAGGTTGGCTCCCGCGGCATTGTTGCGCCAGGTGGCGTGGAGTTGGACCAGCAAGCAAGCAAGCTGGGGCCATCACGCGATACTAGTCACGCCGCCGTCTCTGCCAGTGGGAGTCGCTCTTGCCGGTGCGCTCGCGGCTTGAAACGCAGTTGCTTCGCAAGGTTGGCTCCGGCGACATTGTTGCGCCAGGTGGCGTGGAGTTGGACCAGCAAGCAGGCAAGCTGGGGCCATCACGCGATACTAGTCACGCCGCCGTCTCTGCCAGTGGGAGTCGCTCTTGCCGGTGCGCTCGCGGCTTGAAACGCAGTTGCATCGCAAGGTTGGCTCCCGCAGCATCTTTGCGCTAGGTGGCGCGGAGTTGGACCAGCAAGCAGGCAAGTTGGGGCCATCACGCGATACTAGTCACGCCGCCGTCTCTGCCAGTGGGAGTCGCTCTTGCCGGTGCGCTCGCGGCTTGAAACGCAGTCGCATCGCAAGGTTGGCTCCCGCGGCATTGTTGCGCCAGGTGGCGCGGAGCTGGACAAGCAAGCAGGCAAGACGGAGCATACCAGTGACAGTGAGTGGAGTCTATTTGTCCAGGCTCTGGCGGGAGCGCCCTGCGCAGCGGCATCGACTAGATGCGCCACCTGACTGGTCAGGGCAAGCTCGTGCACACAATGATTTAACTCCTATACATTGGCCTTCGGCTCAACCAGCCTTCGTGCCCGGATCGTGATTCAGAGGCGTCTTAGAGGCCTCGAGGGTTTTTTGGAAGGCGTGTGGGGTCTCTTGGACGCCTCTTGGAGGCCTATTTGGGGACATGTGGAGGCCTCTTGAGGGCCTCCGAGGCCCTCTCGGGGCCCTTGTAGGGCCCTCCTGGCGGTCTCGGGGGCCGTCTGGGTGTCCTGGCGAAGGACTCCACATGTCAATTCGAGCCCCCCCTCTTGAGGAGGTCGTCGGCCTTCTCGGGGGGCCCTCCTCTGGGCTCTCCTGATAATCGCTTGGGCCGTCTTCAACGCTCTGAAGACCGCATTGGCGTTCACGCGAGAATCATTGACAATACTGGAGGTGGTTGAATGATGTGGGCCTCTTGGGCTGACCCTGGGGGCTTCCAAGATCACCCAAACATGTCGGCCCTCGATCCTCGAACGGGAGGAACCCGCGGAGAGAGTAGCGACGGAGGGCGGGAGCTGCTCAAGAGCTGTGTTGCCGTGCTGCCCACCAACGGCTCCCGCCATCTCTGCCAGTGGGCGGCGCTCTTGCCGGTGCGCTCGCGGGTCGAGACGCAGTGGCATCGCAAGGTAGGTTTCCGCGGCGCAGTTGCGCCAGGGCGCAGAGCTGGCCCAGCAAGCAGGCAAGCTGGGGCCATCACGCGATACTAGTCTCTTCCAGTGGGAGTCGCTCTTGCCGGTGCGCTCGCGGCTTGAAACGCAGTTGCATCGCAAGGTGTGCTCCCGCGGCATTGTTGGGCCAGGTGGCGCGGAGTTGGACAAGAAAGCAGTCAAGCTGGGGGCATCATGCGATACCAGTGACGGTGACTCAGGCATGCTTGTCCAGGTCCCGCCGGGGCGAAGCTCCACTCCACGTTATGCGCGGACAGATCGCCATGAGATGCGCCATCTGACCCCTGACCAGCCAAGGCGACGGCCAAGGCAGACCCGTGTATATAACAATTTGCAACATTTTTCCTGCGTATTGGCATTCGACTCATCGGCCCACCGTGTCTGATTGGTGGACAAGAAGCTCTTCAGAGCCTTGCAGGGTCTCTTGGAAGGCGTCTTGGGGCCTCCCAGGGGCCACCTGGAGGCGTGCTGGGAGTCGGCCGATGTCAGACGATCCGCGGTGCCGGAAAGCTGCGATCGTTCAGGGTTGCACCATGAAGTCGGTGTCAGAACCCGTTGCAGAAAGCGTCACGGCACGAATCTGCCGCAACCTCTGTCCTCTCGATCGACTTTCCACGTCCTCTACACTGCCCCCTCGGTTCTGTGCGCGCGATGTTGCCTCCTCAGAGGCGCCGATTGCAGCGGGGAGGGGGCCTCCTCGATATTCGATCCTCTAGTCAGCCTCACGTTCTCGCAGCGCCTGCACGTACACCAGATCATGGGCGCAGGTTTTATTCAGAAGCCAGGCGAAGGTTGGCAAACCCGTGGCTGCTAAAGCAGAGCTCAGGGAAATTGTTATTTTCTTCGGGGAAGTAACCAGTTTGTTATTTAGTGCACTGAGTTTGGTTATGGGAATGTGTTTCTTTCGTCCGGGAAGGCCGTTTTAGCAGCCACGGATTTGCCAGCCCTCGCCCAGCTTCCGATATATGCGACGTTGGTGAGGCGATGTTGACATGTGTTGCAGCCAGCTTTCAAGAAAGCCATTTTAGCTCTGTGGCGTTCACGTCTTCATGAGTAAGGTTGGAGGGCGGTGAGGCCATCCGCACCAAGCGGGCTGATGCAGATCTCTCTTGCCGCCAGTGTTTTCCCGATGCCTTTCTAGCGATGCCGGCTTCACGTTTCATGAGGGAGGGGGACAGGCCTTACGGGGGAGACCCATGCCAAGAAGCACCCGGCTTGCCTCCAGGGTGCAAAGGGTTTCTTGGGTCTTGGGTTCCGATGGTTTTGCTGCGGAGAGCGCGGCGCTTCCGCACCGAAAACCAATGGACGTCCTGGAGTCTCAGGGTTGGGCTTCTTGTGTGGAAGGCTTCTTGTGGTCGAGCTCCTCCGCTGTGCGTTCCGTTCTCGCGCCGACGAGGGACGGGGCAGGGGGCTCGCGCTCCTCCGCTGCCTCCGGTGCTGCTGGCCCGCGGCCTCGGCGCTGCCGTGCCTTGGGGCGGGGCTCTCGCGCAGGGCGTGCGCGCGCCCCCTCGCAGACCCCGATGCCCGGGGTGGTGGGCGCGGGGTCCTCTGGGAGTGCCGGGCGGGCGGCAAAGAAAGAGAAAGAGAGAGAGAGGGAGAAAGGGAGAAAGGGGAGAAAGGGAGAAAGAAAGAAAGAATAAAGAGAAAGGGTGAACGAAAGAGAGAGGGGGACCTAAATGGGGGAGAAAAGAGAGAGAGAGAGAGAGGGAGAGAGAGAGAGAGAGGGAGAGGGAGAGAGAGAAAGGGGGAGAGATCGAGAGAGAGAGAGAAACAAACAACAACAAACAACAACAACAACAACAACAACAACAACAACAACAATCATTTTACCCGAACGCTCAGTGTTCTCCCCAGTGCCAGGGTTTTCTTGCGACACCAGCCAATACCCCCACTTCGTGGGGGGGCCGTTCAAGCTCTACCAAATATCCAAACGACTCTTCGAGACCACCCACACCCAGCTTCCCGCCCTATGACGTTGGGACACTTCACTTCGTGGCGTGCGGACGACCCTGGCTACTACACTGGCGTGGGGTACACACCCACAGAGGTTGATCACATCTGTTACATATGATGTGGTACACGGTACACGTGAGATGGTACGCAGTGCCAAGATAGTTGGTCACATTTTTGGGGCAAATTCGTGGGGATGCAAATAATACGCACTCTCGCAGTCGGCCAAGGGAGGCCGCGACAGCTCAGGGCCATACTGCTCGTGAAGGTCTTTCGCCGTCAAAGCCATGATCCAAGAACACAGGCGATACCTTGATCCGAGATGGCTACGGATATGTGCGTCAGCAGTCGGGGGCCTTCCTGGGGCCGCTTGGGGTCCTCTTGGGGAAGGGGGGAAGCCTCCTGGCGCGGTTTGGGGTCCACTTGAGAGCCTTTGGGGGGCTCCTTGGAACCATCTTGGGGCCTCTTGGGGGCTTATTGGACCCTCACGGCGGACTCTTGGGGCCTCTAGAACGCCTCCTGGGGCCATCTTGGGGGTCTCTTGGAGCCACCTTGGAGCCTCTCTGGAACCTCTTGGGGGCCTCTTGGAGTCCTCTTGAAGCCTCTTGGGACCATCTTGGGCGCCTCTTTGGGCCTCATGGACGCCTCTTGGGGCCATCTTGCGCGCCTGTTGGGGCCATCTTGGGTTTTAAAGATTCATCAAGAGACCGCGAATGGATTTCGAGATTTTTCGGATGAGAAAGTAGTGCGTTTTCATATGTTTTCTGAACATCGCATCTTGAAATTATTGAAAACCCATTGTGTTTGGCAGGATTTCGACATGCGCGCGCGGCGGCCGCGCGCATGTGCACTTCGTCTCATTTTTTGCAAGGGATGGTGGCCCTCGCAGGCGCGCAACCGTTGTTGGAGAAGTTCAAAGCACCTGAAGAAGTAGCACGCAAAGACCCTTTTGACAGAAATGTTTAAAAAGTGGTGTGTTTCCTATGAATCCGCAAGAGCGCGCGGAAGGACATTTTGACAATTTTTTCTTAAAAAACCATTGGGTTTTTGATGTTTTTATGTTAAAATCGCTACGAAACCTAAGGTTTTGGAAGGATTTCGTCTTGCGAGCGCGAATGTCCACTTTACCTTATTTTTTGCAAGGGATTCTTGAAATTTGATCAACTAAGAACAAGAATTTTCATTTTCTATTGTTTTTTGCAAGGGAAAACGAGCGTCAACAAAAAACCGGATCCGGGGGTAATCCACTTTTCTGAAGCTTTCGCAGAAAAATGATGAAAATGTAGCTGCGGCCTAGGTTTTGGGCGGGGGGCGTGCACCAGGGGGTCCAACAATAATAATTCTTTAGAAGTAATAGTGTTCAACAACAACAACAACAACAACAACAACAACAACAACAACAACAAAACAAAACAAGAGGGGCCTAAATGAGGCTCCTCTGGGCCCCCTCCTTGGGCCCCCGCTGGCTCCACGAGGGGCCCCAGAGGGCCCCTGTGAGGGCCCCTGTGAGGCCACCTGCCCCCCGTTGCCCCCCGCCCGAGTGTCGGAGGGGGCGGCAGAGGGGGCGGACCCCACGAAAACCACCGCTCCGCTCCCCCCTCGGCAGGGGGAGGAGGAGGGAGGAGGAGGAGGAGGGAGGAGAAGAAGGAGGAGGAGGAGGAGGAGGAGGAGGACGAGGACGAGGAGGACGAGGAGGACGAGGAGGACGAGGAGGACGAGGGGTCGGACCCCACAAAAACCACCGTTCCGCTCCTCCCTCGGCAGGGGGAGGACGAGGAGGAGGAGCAGGAGGAGGAGGAGCAGGAGGAGGAGGACGAGGAGGAGGAGGAGGAGCGGGAGCCATCGGGCCGTTTTGGGCTGGTCACGGGGCCGCCTGGGAGCGCTCGCGATCCGGCGCAGAGCTAGATTCCCAGATCCCATCGAGTCATGACAAAAATCACGACGGGAGGTTTTTCGCTATTTTCGGGGGCCCTTACCGGGCCTCGGGACCGTCAAAAAACGACTCAGGATGAGAAACTGGTCCCGGGGAAGGGTTCAAGACCTCTGGAGGTCGACGTCATGAAAAAATCATGACGCCGGGGGTCTGGGAATTTGCACGGGGCCAGTACGAGGATAAGTCCGTCCCAGTGCGGTCTGGAACGCTCTCAGTGCGCTCTAGAACGTTCTGAGAAGGTCGCGGCGCCCGAGGCATCCTCCAGATACGATGGATCCCAGAGATTCTCGACTTGTCCTCACCCGATGTTATCTTCGTGCTGGTTTCGTCCCACAGATGAGTCCAGTCTCGAGGGCGTCTGTAGCGCCCTGGACCGCGTGAGCACGACCAACAAGAGGCCAAGCTCTTTCTTCGGCCAGGGATCTCCTGGCAAGTGCATTAGCGCGCAATGGCTCCAATACCCACCTCTCCAGTGCAGTCGCTCTCCTTGGGGATGGTGTCAACACTCTCTCTGCAGCCTAGGTGACTCGCTCCTTATGTAAGTCGTCAGTGATTTGGACGGAATCCTGTGGGGAGAAATCCTTGCGATGGCAATTTGACAGTTAATCGTATTCGAACGACCATCGCAACATTGATTCGGGCGACGTTGACCTCACGTGGCAAAATCTGGCCGCAGACGGGCCGAGAAACCACTCTCGATGCTTGTCAGTTGTATATATATATATACACATCTCTCTCTATATATATATATATATATATATGTATTGCTCTGGCGTGCCTGGTGTTCTCTGCGAGTCAGGATGAGAGGGCGCCGTTGCGACCGTTGTTGCATCAATGCTCAAGCTTCTGTGGCGTCCAGATGCCTGGACTCCGCAACGGATTCTGGCTTGTGGGCGCTGTCACTCAGCTCTTCACAGCATACTGGTGGCGGACGCAGCCTTGTCCTGCGTGCCCTGGCTGCCCGTCGTGCCCGACCCTACACTGTCCCAGTTGCCCGCATCTGCAGTGTCCGACGGGCTTGGGTCCCTTGCAGGCCGGCGGGACCGCCGGCGGAGGTCAGAGCTCGACACCTCCTGTGCCGCCGCCTGTGGCGGAGAGTGCTGAAGCCCCTGGGCCTTCTGGCGCCGCTGCCCCGAGTGAGGATCCAGCGTCAGGACCGACCGAGAGCTCTTCGGGGTCGGGCGGCTGGCTGGGGGAGTTTGTGGCCCTGTGGCTCCACGCGCTGATCGCTTTGGGGCAGGCAGCAGTGGTCTTGGGATACTCTTGCCTGAAGAACGTGTGCTCTTGGCGACTACCAGGCCGTCAGCCTCCTGCCGCCATCGGCTATGGTCGCCCCGCCGGCGGACGTCCGCCCTTGGGCGTGGGTGCTATACGCCGGCGAGCGGCGGTGGCATCAGCGTCGGATCTGGGGGCAAGTAGAGGATCCGCCAACTGGACCTCAGACTCGTCTACTGCTGATCAGCAGCACGCCTGATCACGATGTCTATGAAGAAGATTATAGCAGGGACAGCGCTGACATCCTGGGCGTTCGGTTTGTGGACACTCGTCGTGACCGCGGGGGCCTGGATGCAGGGCTGCTGTACGGGTTCAGGCGACGCTTGACTGTGAATGAGGAGACCGCAGTCATGGCGGCGGTGATCCAAGTGGCCGACGAGACGTACCTGGCTCGGGAGACCGCTGGAGGCCGCGCTGCTGTGTTGCCTGCTGGTGGCGCACTGCGGGCTTTCGACTTCGGGCTGCGCGGCGCGGGAGCTGGGCAGCAGCTGGTCGGAGCCGACGGTGGCGCTGCTGGAGGCAACGCTGAAGGTGCGGCCGCCCTGGTGGGCGTAGGGCCCGCGCGGGGACCTGGTCTTGGGGTCGCTGCTGGTGGTGCAGCCGCTGCTCAGCCCGTGGGTGCTGGAGCGCCTGGGCAGGCAGCGGCGGCCCCTGTGGCGGTCGGGGGCCCTGGTCCATTCGCGGCTCCTGCTGCTCCGGAGTGGGTGATGACGGAGACGACGGCCGCGGGAGACCGCGGGACGGTTGTGGCCTTGAATGGGACGGAGCGTCTCGGGGGCGACGTCGGGATCATGAGGACCGACAAGGGCTGGATCGGCATCCGACGGGTGTCGCTCAGCCTGTCACTCTACGCTGGCGCTGAGGCTGGACTGGGCGCCAGGCTCCTGGGGATCTCGCTGCAGTCAGACGGCCATCGCCCTCGGATTCAGTTCCGAGACGCTGTCGCCAAGTTCGAGCAGACTCCGCTCCCAGGCTGGCCTCTGGAGGGCCCCCGTTCGGCAGCGCGGTGCTTCGTCTTCATCGACAGACGCCGCGGGGGCCCGCTGGAGCACTTCACGCAGTTCAAGAGTCAGTACCACTTGACGAACGACGATTACGGTGTGGCCCACTACGAGAGCATCACGAGGATGATCGAGTTCTTGGCCTGCTGGGATCAGGTGAATCTCCCCGACCTCGTGGGCGTCGAGGTGGCGATGCGACAGGCACAGCTGTACGAGTACGTGTACGCAATGGAGGCGGAGGGCTCACTACATGCGGCCCCTCAGGCCTCGGAGGACAAGAACAAGAAGGGACGCGGCCGTGGCCGTGGTTTCGCCAAGTTCGCGTTCTTAGACGAGGCCTCCGCCTTCACCGGGACATCGAAGGAGGACGGGAGGATGATGGTGTGTCCTGACCTCCTACACCACGTGTCCGCCATGGTCGAGAGGGACGCGGGCATCCTCAAGTCGCTGCGCAAAGCGCGTGAGGAGCGCCGCGCCCTCTCGGGGCAATGAGAGTGACCTCGGACGGGATGCCCCTCGACCCGCCCGAGATGCAACAGAGGGCGGCTCCAGTCTCCCCGCCTGGAGTCAGTGATGTACGTGGGGGCCGCTATTCTTCTCGCCGGGATGGTCGCCAGCGCGATGTCTCCCCGATTCCTCTTCGCCCTGATCCTGTTTCCTCTTCCATCGAGCTTCAGAGCACGAAGACCCTTTCTCGGACAGCTGCTCGGCGGGTACACCGCCGCCACCACAGGCTTGACATGGTGAATGAGATAGTCGTGACTCTCAACGACATGCACCTGGGTGGAAGTGGACATGACGACCTTCCGCGTCGTGCCGCTGGAGAGCCGCTGCTTGCTGTCCATGCCGAGGTACACCGGGAGCTGGAAGATGCGGTTCGACGCTTCGGAGAGCCTCCGCTGGATCTCGACGGCCCAGGAGCCCTTGCGGAGCTTCTGGTGTCTCAGGCGTACCACGGGGAGGCCGTGGCTATCGCCCCGGTTGGCTTCGACAACGTCGACCGCATTTCCTTGTCTGCGGCTACGACTTCTCCACAGACGTTAGAGCGCTTGGCTGGCGATGTGGGCCGGAAGATCGCTGACCGTTTACAAGATTTGTTGCTACCCCGAGAACAGGGGTTGGACCGCATCCGTACTGAGGGACCACGTCGGCTATACGTTGATCCCAACCTTCGTAACCCTAAGTTGTATCAGCGAGTGCTTCGACGGCTGGTGGACTCTAACCTGGTGAGTTTCCAGCTGGACTGCGAGTGCTCGGTCGGGCTCTTTTTCGTTCACAAGAAAAATGGCGATCTAAGGATGATCCTAGATGGCCGCTACTCGTCATTGCGCTTCGCCGAGGCCGACAAGGTTGAGTTGGCCTCCCGCGGAGCTTTCAGCCAGATCGCCGTAGACGGGGATGACCCTATCGCCGTGGCTGGCGTGGACATCGCCGATGCCTTCTACAACATCCTGTTGCCTCCATGGTTGCAAAAATACTTCGGCCTCCCGCCCGTCAGAGCAGGCGACTTCAATCTCTCTCACGTTGGCGAGGGTACCCCTGTGCTTCCCTCGCAAAAGGTGGTCCCATGCTTCCGTTGCCCGCCCATGGGTTGGAGCGTGAGTCTTTGGATCTGTCAGACCTTGAATGAGCACATCAGCTCCCTTGTCCCAGGCATCAGTACACATAACCTCCTTGTTGATCGCAGGCCAGCCCCGAGTTTGAGCAAATATTTCATACACACTGAGTACGTTGACAACTTTGTCTCACTGTCACGGTCTATGGAGCGTGCTGGCGACATCGCCAGGGCCGTGGGCCGCGAACTGAATCGAGTCGGGTTGCCTACGCACGAGGTCGAGGAGGGAGTAGGTGGTCAGACTTTGGGCTGGGAGTTTGGTTCGAATGATGCTGTCATCGGGTTGAATCCTCGTCTACGGTGGAGGTTACGTCTGGGCATCCAGGAGATCTTGAGGCAAGACCGCTGTACTGGGGACACGCTCCGGAGGGTCATATCGCACTACACCTCTCGCGGCCTCATCAGGCGGGAACTTCTGAGCGCTCTGAGTGCAGTGTACTCGTTCATCCGCGTAGCAGGTCATAGGTCTTTACGTCTCTGGGGATCCGTTCGACGTGAACTACGGTGGTGTAAGTCCTTGTTGGTCCTATGTTTTAGAAACGCAGGCAGGCCTCTCTCAAAGGTGGTTTCTTGTGTTGATGCCTCGTGGTGGGGGGTTGGAACCACTGAGAAGGATTCCGCGCACGATCAGGTCGTCGAGTTGTCGTCCTTCAACGAGCGATGGAGGTTTGGGCGAGACAACGAGAAGTCGATGCCTCCCCGAGCCTTCGACATCGGCATGTGGGAGGATGAGACCGAGGAGACCAAGACGAGCCCGGGGTTCGCCGAGCCCCACCATGTCCTGAAGGCCTCGCACGGCCTGTTGTTCGAGGAGCCCATCAAGGTCTTCCCGAAGCCTCCGGAGGCCAAGTTCAGGAGCGTCTCGAAGGAGGTCTGGGGTGGTGTCTGGAAGCGTGTCCTCTCGAAGCCTTGGGAGCGCGAGGAGCCCCAGGTCATCCTGGAGGGCAGGGCTCTGGACAGCTGTCTAAAGCATCTTCTTCGGAGCTCTCGGAACTTCAGACACACTCATGTCATCCTGAATGACTCTATGGCCCCGTTGCTGGCTATGCTCAAGGGCCGGTCCTCATCGGCGCCACTTCAGCGAGTATGCCGTCAGGTCGCAGCGTTGGCTCTGTGCAGTGGCTGTGGCGTCGTCTGGCGCTGGGTGCCTTCTGAGCACAGCAGTGCTGACTCAGCTTCGCGTAATCGACCTGGCCTTACAGCTGAGGCTGATCGCGCAGCCGCTGGGGATGCCAGGCGCAGCAGCCCTTGTTCAGGTGACGGGCGGCTTGCCGAGAGGTCAGGGCGGACCGAGGACCAGCGTGGCCGTGGCTTCGTCTCGCCGCCGCCCGGCCTCAGCCTCTGCGACGAGCCTCGCTGTCCGAGCTCGCGTGGAGAGCGACCGCCGAGCCGCCAGGCGCCTGCAGCGCCGCCAGGGCTACAGCCGGGACATCGTTCCGAAGCCCGGAGCGAGCCACTCGTTTCTGGAGCAGGAGTCGGCGTCTGCCGCCACCCGCCGGGACTACCAGAGGACAGCTCACAGCTTCTACCTCTGGGCCGAGCACTCGCGCCTGGAGACGGTGACCGAGGAGCAACTGGACGAGACCCTGGTGATCTACTTCCACGAGCAGTTCCTGGAGGGGGGCGAGAGCACGGACGCGTGGAAGCTCTTTGCGTCGCTGGCCTTCGCGGGGCGCCACCTGGGCTTGAAGTACAGCAGTCTGCCGCGTGCGACCCGAGCTGCTCGAGGATGGCGCAAGCTGGCTCCACCTCGGTCGAGGCTTCCGCTGCCGTGGGCTGCCTGCTGCCTTGTCATCCGCCAGCTAGTCCAGGCGAGACAGCGAGTGCTTGCGGAGCTCACGGCCGTGGCCTTCGCCCTGTACCTGAGGCCGTCGGAGGCGCTCTCCCTGACCACCAACAGCCTGGCACCGCCGTCGGTGCTTCATGGGGGCCCGCGCGGGACCTGGAGCGCGACGCTTCATCCAAGGGAAGGCGGGGTGGCCAGCAAGACGGGGGTGTACGACGACTCGCTGCTGATAGACAGCCCCGCCTTTCCTTGGTTGCCAGGCCTCTCCCAAAAGCTGCTGCGAGAGCGTCCCAGGAACAGCCCTCTCTTCCCCGTGTCGCACAGCGAGTGGAACGCCAAGTTCGCCGCCGCAGCCAGGGACAGTGGTCTTCAGCCGTTGCTGCCACTGACCCTTCACCAGCTCAGGCACGGAGGAGCGAGCCACGAGCTGCTGGTGAGGGCCCATACCCAAGACGAGGTGAAAAAGAGAGGTCGATGGGCCACAGACCAGGCCGTGAGGCGGCACGCCAAAGGAGGACGGATTCAAGAACAGTTGAACATGCTCCCACACCACATTCAAGGCACCGCGAAGCGAAGCCTCGATACGATTGGCGCCGTCCTCTGCGCGACCTAGCTCGATTTGTGAAAGAATCTGGGCAGCAAGTCATGTTGGAAGTCTTCAGTGGGAGCGGCAACCTCTCTCGATCGTTTCGGTTAGTCCTGAAGGGTATCGCCTGCTTCGAGCTCGACATTGTTCATGACGCTGCTGCCGATGTTCTGTCTGGCAGAATTCAGAAGTTGATCAGGGGCTGGGTGCGCAGCAGGATGCTCCTAGGTGTGTGGATAGCTACTCCGTGTCAGTCAATGTCGCGGGCTCGTAATCGGCCTAATGGACCCCCGCCGCTTCGAGACGCTGAGCACCCCCTCGGACTCCCTCACCTGAATCCCGCCGACTGTCTGAAAGTTGCCCGTGGTAATCGTCTAGCCCGTTTCAGCTTTGGCCTCTTTTCCCTGTGCAGATCCCTTAGAGTCCCTGTGGTTATCGAGAATCCTTCAACCTCTTGGCTTTGGAGTCTCCCGGGGGCCCAAGCGCTCGCCCGTTCCAGCAACGTTCTCGATCTTGATGTCGATTTTTGCGCTTTCGGAACCCCGTGGCGTAAACGAACTCGCCTTCGGTTTTGTCATCTCGACCTTGCCGGGCTCAAAGGGGCCCGATGCCAAGGCCGCGGCGTTTGCAGTTTTTCGAAGTGCCCACATAGGGTGCTTGGAGGAAAAGACAGTTCTGGGCGATTTCTTACCCACATCGCCGAACCATATCCCAGAGGGCTATGTGTAGAGCTTAGTAGAGCCTACAAGCAAGCGTTGCGGAATAAAGCTTTCTGTACTTTAACTAGATATGTGGCCTGACGGCCAGTGTGAGAGTTTCGCAAAGTTTCAGTGCTTGCGCTCTAGTTCGGAGTCGTGATTGCCTCGCGGTGGAAACCCGTGCGAGGCTGTGGCATCTAGATGCGAGCGGCTCTGGGCCGCAATCACACAGATTGTCAGCATGGTCGGTCTGGAGCAAAAGTGCTGTGAATCTGTAAGGTTGGCGCCCAGGAGTCCGCCAAGCATAGATTGCTCTGGCGTGCCTGGTGTTCTCTGCGAGTCAGGATGAGAGGGCGCCGTTGCGACCGTTGTTGCATCAATGCTCAAGCTTCCCTCCCTCGGTTCCCTTTGTCCCACCCTACTGTTAGAGCCTTTCTACACTTGCACTGGAGTTGTGATTGCCTCGCGGTGGAAACCCGTGCGAGGCTGTGGCATCTAGATGCGAGCGGCTCTGGGCCGCAATCACACAGATTGTCAGCATGGTCGGGCTGGAGCAAAAGTGCTGTGAATCTGTAAGGCTGGCGCCCAGGAATCCGCCAAGCATATATATATATATATATATATATATATGTATTTGTTTAGGTATATGGATACATAGTTATATGTGTATCTATATGTATACACATATATATATATATATATAATATATTATATATATATATGAATTGTCCTCACTCTCCGTCTCTTTCTTAATTATCTTTCTCACTCTCTCTCTCTCTCTCTCTCTCTCTCTACACACATATAACGGCGCACCGGGTCCTGGGGCCCGGGGCCGGGACCCCGACCACAAATGTGGGCCCCGGGGGGCCCGGAGGCTCGTCGGACCGCCGGACGCCGTCCAAGATCGTTCGCAGGCGGCTTCGGAACGCGCTCCGATGGCTCCAGATGCCTTCCAAGACGCCTGTCATGACACCAAGAAGGTCCCAGAAGCCTCCAAGACGCTCCGAGAGGCAGCCCAAGAGAGGCCCAAGAAGCAACAATCGTGCCATTCCTATGGGAAAACGTATATTTTTCGCATGTTCGCCTCTTGGGCTTTCACCGCGTCCAAGACGGCCCAAGAGGCGCCCAAGACGGTCTACGAGGCCTCCGGGAGCGCTCCAAGGCTGCGCACGAGTGGCCCAGGACGGCCCCAAGACGGCCGAAGAGAGCCCCAAGACGAGTTCGAGAGGGGTCCCAGACGGAGAAAGCCAACCTCGAATTCCGAGCTTCCGGCCCAAGAGGCTCCAGGAGGCGCCAAAATGCCGCCAAGAGGCGCCAAAAGGCTCCCAAAAGCACCCCAAGACGTTCCGAGAGGCACCCCAAGAGAGGTCCAAGAAACAAAAATCGTGCCATTCCTATGGGAAAACGTATATTTTTCGCATGTTCGCATCTTGGGCTTTCACCGCGTCCAAGACGGCCCAAGAGGCCTCCAAGACGGCCTAGGAGGCCTCCGGGAGCGCTCCAAGGCTGCGCACGAGTGGCTCAGGACGGCCCCAAGACGGCCCAAGAGAACCCCAAGACGACTTCGAGAGGGGTCCCAGAAGGAGAAAGCCACTCTCGAATTCCGAGCTTCCGGCCCAACATATCCCAGGAGGCGCCAAAACGCCGCCCAGAGGCGCCAAAAGGCTTCCAAAATCAGCCCAAGACGTTCCGAGAGGCACCCCAAGAGAGGTCCAAGAAACAAAAATCGTGCCATTCCTATGGGAAAACGTATATTTTTCGCATGTTCGCATCTTGGGCTTTCACCGCGTCCAAGACGGCCCAAGAGGCCTCCAAGACCGCCCCAAGACGGCCCAAGAAGCTTCCAAGAGGGCCCCAGGACAGCCCAAGAGGGCCCCAAGACGGGCCCAAGAGGGGGCCCAGAGGGGGACCACGAACCGCAAGCTCGAGCCTTCCGCCCCAAGAGGCCGCCAGGAGGCCCCAAGGAGGCCCCTCAAGAGGCCCCAGGAGACCCCCAAGAGGCCCAAAGGAGGCCCCGAGAAGCCCCAAATCGGCCCCCAAAATGCTTCGAACCTGCTTCCAGGAGGCCCCCGACAGGTTCAGAGGCTCCCGAGAAGCTACGTCAAACTCCCAGCGAGCGGCCGGACGAGGCCCCCCACAAAATCACAAGAGGGTTCCAGTATTTGTATCCTTCAGCGCTCTCTGGCCTTCTTCCCCCTGCCCCCTTCCCTGCGACTTTCGTTGACTCAAGCTCGCCTCCTAGCTAGAACCTAAGCGCGCGAAGCGCGCGCGTGGTTCTAGTATATATATATGTATACCGTTGTTGCTGTTGTTGTGGTTGTTGTTGCTGTCATTGTTGTTGTTGTGGCTGTTGTTGCTGTTATTGTTGTTGTTGTTGAATATTCATTTCTACTGAACAATTACTGTTGATCTCCGGGAACAGTGCCGCGCGCTCTCGCCCCGACGCCGGCTACATTCTCATTGAAAACGAGGCTCCCGCGCGAGCGTTGGCTTGAACCTATAAGTGTGGGCCTTTGGAGGCCCAGCTACGACGACAACGGCTCCCGTTCGATACTTCTTTTCAGTTTAACCCCGAGACACCCTGGCCAGAACGGCCCCCGAACTCAGGAACGGCGCTCTCGCTCGAGACCTACTCGCAAGTCAGTCAAGTTGGCGGAGGCCAAGCCACGATGACAAGGGCTCCTGCTTGATACTTCCTCATGATTTACTCCGCGAGCCCCTGGCAAGGAAGGCCCCCGAAGTCGGGAACGGAACTCTCGCCCTAGACTTGTTCGTAATTCAGGCAAGTTGGTGGAGGCCCAGACACGGCGACAAGGGTTGCCGTTCGATATTTGTCCATCGGTATTCCGAGAGCCCCTGGCCAGAGAGGCCCCCGAACTCAGGAACGGCGCTTTCGCTCGAGACTTCCGCGCACTTCAGTCAGTGGCCTACAAGGAAGAGATTCCCCCCGAAAAGGGGCGCAATCGAAGACGAAGTGGGCGGGCATCGAGGGTTGGGGTATACAGAATGCAAGACACGCGTGCCAGAGAGATCGAACAGTCTTAAAATGATTGTTTTCGTTGGTGTTGTTGTTGGTGTTGCTGGTGCTGTGATTATGGTTGTGGCTGTTGTTACTGTTGGTGGTGTTGTTGTTGTTGTTGCTGGTGTTGGCGTTGTTGTTGTTGCTGTGGTTGTTATTGTTGCTTTTGAATGGTAATGATTGAACAATTATTTTTTGCTGGACCCCTTACAGGCGCCCTGGCGCTCTCGCCGAGGCGCTGGCTACATTTTCATTGAACATGAGGCTCACGCTCGAGCGGTTTGGGGGACCGCCAGAACCGGCCCCCCAACAACAATAACGCTCCCGCTCGAGACTTCCTCCTTTTTTCCTCAGGGCTGGTGATCTTGCTCGCCGCCGAAAGCCGCCGTCCTAACAAAACCAGCGCTCCCGCTCGAGACTTCCTTCCGTTTTACCTTGGATTGGCGCGCTAGTCTTTCTCTCATCGGCGCCGCCCCCAGCAAAAACAACGCTCCCGCTCGAGGCTTCCTCCCTTTTTATTCAAGGCGGTGCTCCTCCTCGCCGCCGAAAACCGCGCTCCCGCCCGAGACTTCCTTCCGTTTTACGCTGGACTGGCGCCCTACTCTCTTTTTGAATTGGCGCCGCTCCCAGCAAGAATAACGCTCCCGCTCGAGGCGACCTCCCTTTTTCCTGAAGACGGTGCTGTTCCTCGCCGCCGACAACCCCCGTTCCGACAAAACCACGGCTCCCGTTCGATGCTCCCCCCCTTCTTACTAAAGGCGGTGTTCCTCCTCGCCGCCGAAAACCGCCGCCCCGACAAAACCAGCGCTCTCGCCCGAGACTTCCTTCCGTTTTACGCTGGACGGGCGTCCTACTCTCTTTTTGAATTGGCGTCGCTCCCAGCAAGAACAACGTTCCCGCTCGAGATTTCCTCGTGTTCCTCGGAACGGTGCTGTTCCTCGCCGCCGACAGCCCCCGTCCCGACAAAACCACGGCTCCCCCGCTCGATGTTTCCTCCCTTCTTACTCAAGGCGGTGTTCCTCCTCGCCGCCGAAAGCCTCCGTCCCAACAAAACCAGCGTTCCCGCTCGAGACCTCGTTCTGTTTTACGCTGGACTAGCGCCCTACTCTCTTCAGCATTGGCGCCGCTCCCAGCAACAACAGCAGCCCTGCTCGAGACTTCCTCCCTTTCTATTCAGGGCCAGGTCCTTGCCTCACCGCCGACAGCCCCCATCCCCACCAAGGCAATCCTGTCGTTCGATACTTCCGTGTACTTTACCCTTCGTTGGGGTTCCATTGGCGGTCTCGCATCGGCGCAGCAAGGCGCGGGCATGTGTTTTCGAGGCGGGATATGTTGAAATTCCTCGGAGGAGGTGTTTGCAAGACCTCATTGGGCGGGAGATCTGGGAATGTGAATAACGGACCCCGCTATAGAACAAGAGTCCCCCATGACGTGGATGGTTATCATGATCGTCGCATGCTTCGTGTGGAAACATCGCGCATGAGGTCACATTGACTATTGTTGTTGTTGTTGTTGTTGCTGTTGCTATTGCTGTTGTTGTTGCTGTTGTTGAATTCTCATTTCTGAAGAATAATTATTGTTGATCCCCCTCCCCACCGGTGCATATTCTTTTTTCCGAATCAAAGTGTGCCCCTCGACGCTCGCACCCTGTTTTTTGACAGGGGAAGTCTTCCTGCTCAGACTGGGCCCCTGGCCCCCGGGTTACAACAACAACGGCTCCCGCCTGAGACTTCCTTACAATTTAGCCAGGACCCCCGCTCCCGCCCGAGACTTCCTCGCATTTTATTCAGGAATTGCGCTCTCGCTTGGGAATTCCTTACAAATTTATTCAGGAATCGCTCTCCCGGCGCTCTGGAGTGGGGCGCTGGAGACTTGCTTGCAACTTACTGAAGAATATCCTTGCGTTAGAATTTCCTGCAATTTGCCCAAGCGCCGCGTTCCCGACACCCATGCACCCAGGAGTCGCGCCCGTTGTGGCCCCAGGTGCATGCCCTTCGTGGCCCTGCTGTCGCCATTTGTGTCCACCTCACTGTCCTACGTGGCCCAGTTGCTACCCTCAGTGGCC
>CAUYUJ010000852.1:105000-108652 GCA_963575745.1 Prorocentrum cordatum
TGTTGTTGTTGTTGTTGTTAACTCTCTCTCTCTCTCTCTCTCTCTCTCTCCCTGTGTTGAATACGCATATCCACATGAATTGCCAGCAGCCCGTGAGCGACCGACCCCTGGAGGGTTTGGCCCCTCTTCTTGCGCTTCGCCTCCCCGGCGGATCTTTGTTGGGGGGGGGGCCCGGGGGCCCGGAGGCCGCGCGTTGCAAAACCTGGTCCCGCCGTGATCTCGCCGGGGGGCGGAAAAGAGGGGGGTGATGACTAGGGGGGGGGGCGGATATCATGGCGGGGGGCACGATATTTTCTCAGGTCTCGTGGCGCCTCTCCTTCTTTCACGACGTCCCTGGCCCCCCCGCTGGGCCGCGCACGTGCCGCCGGTCATGATTTGCACCCCCCCCTCTTGGACACCCCTCGAGGAGGAGGAGGAGGAGGAGGAGGAGGAGGAGGAGAAGAAGTAGGAGGAGGAGGAGGGAGAGGACAGCAACGTCTGGGCCACCGCTCGGGCCTCGAGGCCTCCAGCGGCTGCGCGCGACGGCCTCCTTGGCGCCCCCGGGGGCGCCGCCCGCGGCGCAGGCGCACAGCTGCCAGAGAGCGCGTCCCGAGGCGGGGGAGCCTGCAAGATCGACGGTGGAAAAACAAAAAGCCGGGGACGGACCTAACCTTTTTAAGCGTGTGGCGAGCATACATCGGATCGCTCAAGACAAAAACAGGTATGGAATGACTCGCAGTGCCTTTGGACGCTTCACCAGAGAACGTCGGGCCAGAGTCAGATGTTTCACATATGCGGCGTCATTCTCAAGAGTGAGGTCGATGGCAGGAGAGCGACCACGAGGGGCGTGGGAAACAGGTGGAGGAAGGACGATTGGAGACATAATTTGTGGATGTAGCAGCGCCTTGCGCTGGGTTCGCATTGTGGGACAGCGCTCTGCGCGCTATGACAGTACAGCGCTTTGCGCTACACGTATCATGTGCCCGCACGCATTACAAGCCACAGGCAACTGAAGAAGGGATGCGGCATGGGCAACGGACAGCGCCATGCGCTATTCGCTGCGCGGCACTCGCACACGTCGCGATATGGACGGCGAGGTCTCGTGGTGATCCGCGTACGACGTCACTCCGCTGCGCGTAAGACGTCAATCCGCTGGCCCTCCCAGTACCCCTCGAAAGTGGCGAGAGTTTCGCAGACCGCAGCCTCCAACTGGGGCGGCGAAGTCTCGTGGTGATTCACGCAAGACGTCACTCCGCTGGCCCTCCCAAAAGCCCACAAACGTGGCAACTCTTCCGCATATGGCAGCCACCCAGGGTGCTGCAAGGTCCCGTGGCGATCCGCGTAGGACGTCAGTCCGCTGGCACTTCCAGAACCCCGCGACGATGGCGACAGTTTCGCAGATCGCAGCCGCCCAGGGTGCGGCGAGGTCACGCGGTGATCCGCGTACGACGTCACTCCGCTGGCCATCCCAGAAGCCCACGAACGTGGCGACAGTTTCGCAGATCGCAGCCCCCCACGGGGCGGCGAGGTTTCGTGGTGATCCGCGTAAGACGTCACTCCGCTGGCCCTCCCGGAAGCTCACGAAAGTCGTGAGGGTTTCGCAGATCGCAGCCACCCAGGTGGCGGCAAGATCTCTTGGTGATCCGCGTACGGCCTCAGTCCGCTAGTCCTCCCAGATGCCCACGAACGTGGCGACAGTTTCGCAGATCGCAGCCCCCCACGGGGCGGCGAGGACTCGCGGTGATCCGCGTAAGACTTCACCCCGCTGGTCCCCCTAGAAGCCCACGACAGTGGCGACAGTTTCGCGGATCGCAGCCACCCAGGGTGCGGCAAGGTCTCGTGGTGATCCGCGTACGACGTCAGTCCGCTGGTCCTCCCAGAAGCCACGAAAGTGGCGACTCTTTCGCATATCGCAGCCCCAAACTAGGGTGGCGAATTCTCGTGGTGATCCGCGTAAGAAGTCACTCCGCTGGCCCTCCCAGAAGCCCACGAAAGTTTCGCAGATCGCACCCACCCAGGGGGCGGCGAGGTCCCGCGGTGATCCGCGTGAGACGTCACTCCGTTGGCCCTCCCAGAAGCCCACGAAAGTGGCGGCGAGGTCTAGTGGTGATCTGCATAAGACGTACCTCCGCTGAACCTCCCAGGAATCCATGAACTTTGCGAGAGTTTCGCAGGGCGCCGCGAGGAGGAGGTAGAAGACGGAAAGGAGGAGGGAGGAGAGCGGGAGAAGAAGAAGGCAGCGGAGGAGGAGACGCGACCACGGTGCTCTATGCAAAACGAGTGCCCAACCAAGGGAGGGTTGGGAAGAATCTGCGGGTACATATTCCCGAGGGTTCTTCGATGAACAAAGATTACACCACCGAGGGTGTTTTTATACCCTCTGGCTTCCTGTTCATGCCCCACGGGGGCCACCCCGACGGTATACCAAAAAAACGAGGGTAATAAATAAGCCGAGGGTTTGTTACAGCACCGAGTGTTTTCTGTTGGACCCCCTTGGTTGTTTGCATGCCCCCGCGGGGGGGGGAAGCACATAAGTTCCCGGGGCGAGGGCCGGAGGGGGTCTGCGCAGCGCGCCCTTGGCACAGCGCGCCCTGCCGCCGGAGGGGTGCGGGGAAGGAGGAGGAGGAGGAGGCGGAGGAGGAGGAGGAGGAGGAGGAGGAGGACGGGGAGAAGGAGGAGAAGGAGGAGGAGACGGAGGAGGAGGAGGAGGAGGAGGATGATGGGGTGACGAACAGCATGAGGAGATGAGCAGGAGACGATAGAGAGGAGGAGGAGGGGTGAGGGGGTGGTGGGAGAGAGCAGCATCAGCAGGAACAGAGGGTGGAGCATGGTCAGGAGCATGACAGAGGAGCAGGAGGGCGGAGGAGGAGCAATAGCAGGTGAGGGAGCAGAAGGCGAATCGGAGGCAGGAGCAGGAGCTGGACGCAGGGAGGGAAGAGCAGGAGGGAAGGAGCAGAAGGAGGGAGGTAAGGAGAGGAGAGCAGGTCGAGCAGGAGCAGACAGGGCAGGGAGGAGGAGTCAGGAGGAGGCGGTGAGGAGAAGCACGAGAGGAGGAGTAGGAGAGGAGGAGGAGGAGGAGGAGAAGGAGAAGGAGGAGGAAAAGGAGGGGGAGTTGGTGGAGGAGGAGGAGGAGGAGGAAAACGAGGAGGAAAAGGAGGAGGAGGAGGAAGAGGAAGAGGAGGAGGAGGAGGAGGAGGAGGAGGAGGAGGAGGGGGTGCCTCCTCCAACGTGGCCTCGTTTTCGGCAATGGCGCATGCGGCGGTAACGCATGCGGCCGGCCCTCTCGGCCCGTGCGCCGCACGCCATGATTCATGGAAGGAGCACGCCTCGAGCAAAAGCCTGCGCCGAGCAAGCGTGGCTTCGTGTTCTTGGCGTTGGCCCCGGGAAGCTCCTTGGCAGCTGTATTGGCGTCCCCAGGGCTGGGAGGCGACCTCGGGAGGCCGAGGTCGTAGGAAGATCGGAGGAAGATAAGTCCATGCCGAGTTGGTCTATACGGAGTGCTCGGTCTCCGTATGGACTTACTCCGTCTAGACGTAGTCTCTCATGACAAGACAGGCAGGGCGAGTTCTTGTTGCGTGGCCTGGATTTGCTTGGCATCGCTCGGTCGTGTGCGTTCCTTCTCGGCGAGGACGATCGAGAAACATGTTGGGTCATCTTGCGGAAGCACTCGCAC
>CAUYUJ010000853.1:0-44941 GCA_963575745.1 Prorocentrum cordatum
CCACAACCACCATAATCATCATCATCAGCAGCAGCATCAGATCAGCATCACCATCGTCATCATCATCACCATCATCATCAGCCTGTCATCTCCGCCACCACCGTCGATACCGACGTCGCCGTCGCCATCGCCCTCGTCGCCTCCGAAGCCGCCGGCGACGACGTCGCTAACGTCGCCGTCGCCCTCCTCCTCCTCCTCCTCCTCCTCCTCCTCCTCCTCCTCCTCCGCGTCCTCCTCCTCCTCCTCCTCCTCCTTCTCCTCCACGTCCTCCTCCTCCACCTCCTCCTCCTCCTCCTCCTCCTCCTCCTCCTCCACCGCGCGTCGTCTTCGCCGCCGCACGACGTCGCCGACGTCGGCGACGCCGTCCTCCTCCTTCTGTTCCTTCACCTGGCGGTGAGGGATGGGAAGGAACAGGAGGAGAAGGAAGAGCGCCATCACCAACAAGGAAGGCAGGAAGAGAGGGAGAGAGAGAGAGAGAGGGAGGGGACGGGACGGGACGGGACGAGACGAGACGCGATGCGACGAGACGCGAGAGGGGAGAACGGAGAGGAGGGCAGGAGAGAGGACGGGGGGAGGAGAAGGCAGGATGCACGGCGCGCGCAGACGCAGGACCCCCCCCCCCCCCACAGACTCCCCCCCTTCCTTCCGCTCCCCTGCCCTGCGTCTCCCTCCCCTCCCCGTCCTGGAGGAATGCTGGCCAGCGTCGACACCAAGCAGCAGGTCACGGCACCGTGGACTTGCAGGCCACGCGGCGAAAGCTGTGTGCTGCAGGCTGTGCGGTGCAGTACGGTACGCGGCGCAGGCTAGGAGGCGGCAACGAAGCGGCAACGAGCGGCAACGTGGCGAACCCTCGCCGGACCCACCTAGCGCACGAGGCGGCAACGAGGGGACACTGTGCGACAACGTGGCAAGGACTCGCTTGACCCATCCCGCTCCTTCGGGGGACAAGTAAGAAGACCTAAGTAAGTGCGAGCACTGTTCTGTAGGAGAAGAAAAGCAAGTACAAGAACAAGGAGAAGAAGAAGAAGAAGAAGAAGGAGGAGAAGAAGAAGAAGACACAGAAGCTGAATAGACATCACATTTCGGAGGTCCACGAAGATGGCTTGGATGGGCGCTGACCACCCCTGGCGGAGCCTCGGGCGCCGCCCCTGACGCGCTCCGCGACGAGGTCCAGAGAGACCTCGAGAAGGCCCCAAGAAAACAAAACCCAAGACGCTCCCCGGGAAGTCCTCGAGAAGTCCAAGACATAGATTGCCACGAGATGTGTGCCACGTCTTCGCTTTCCACGCTCTTCGGCCCGAGATCAGCCTCCCGGAAGAAAAAAACAATTCCCCGGAGCTCCGTTTTAGCAGCCACGGGTTCGCCAGCCTTCGCCTGGCTTCTGAGGAGGGCCCCTGGAGAGCCCCAGGAGGGACCACAGACGGCCCAGGACGGCCCCCTCAGAGCCGCAGGCCGCCCCGAGCGGTCCCCTCTGAGCCCGCTCTCGGCGGCGCGCGCACGAGGGGGCAACCGGCGCGAGGGCAGTGGCCTTCGCAGACGGGCGGAGCTGTCCGTGCCGCGGCGGCCTGCGCGGCGACTTCTGACACCGCGTGCATCCTCCTGCATCGCGCAACCTTGCAGGCCTTCGGCCTACCGTCAGGTCGGGCATGTCCTCCTACCGGCGGATTTGCAGAGAGAGAGAGAGAGAACACATAGTCAAACATATGCAAACGCAGTTTAAAGCAAACAAAGAAGAGAAGCCTCCCTAGACTGTGCTGTGACGATTCTTGAATACTCCTCCTGCAGATGGACATGCTCGACTTACAACCTTGAAGGCGTTCGGCCTGCCCGTCGCGCAGGATCACTCGACGACGGCCGATGGCGGGAGAAGGAGGAGGGAGGAGGAGGGAGGAGGAGGGAGGAGGAAGGGAGAGGGGAGGGGGGAGAGAGGAAAGAGGAGGGAAGGAGGGAGGAGGGAGGTGGGGAGGCGGAGGAGGGAGGTTGGGAGGAGGAGGGAGGGGGAAGGGGGGGAGGAGGAGGAGGAGGAGGTGGAGAGGAGGATAGGTAGGAGGAGGAGGAGGGGCAGCGGCCCCTCCTGGAACGCCCCGGGGCCGCCGCCGCGCAGAGGGCACGAGTCCGAGCCCCACCGCCGCACGGCGCGGGGCCCAAAACGCGGGAGGGAGAGGCCTCCAGTGGCCTCCTGGAGGGGGTCCTCCTCCTCTGCTCTCCTCCTCACCTCCTCTCCTCCTCTCCTCTCCTCTCCTCCTCCTCCTCCTCCTCCTCCTCCTCCTAGATGGGGTCGAAGCATCGCGCCGCATCGCCAACGCCTCGCCGATGCATCGGCGGCGTCGACGTGGGCCCACATCGAGCCGCATCGTCGATGCATCGGCAATGCGGCGCGAGCCTCCCACCCCGTCTACTCGGACCCCATCTGGGAGGCCTGGAGCCTCGCAGCCCGGACCATGGCCTGCGGAGCTGCCCAGAAAGCTCACCCGGGCCCGCCCCCCCCCAACAGGCGAGGACGAACGAGGCATCCCCCGTCCCAGAGCCCCTTGCGCTGGGCATCGCTCGGACGTCCATTCCCTGTGTTTTTTTCGGTTTCGTGCGTGGTTTTTTCGCCAAATGATCAAGGATGCTCATCGATGGCCCTCGCCGAGAAAAAATGCACACGTCCGAGCGATGCCAGGTGCGCTGGGACAAAAACACCACGACTGGAGGCCTCTCGCCATTCTCGGCCCTCGGGGGCCCCTGCCCGGCCCCAGGACCGCCAAAGCACACGACTCGGGACGCAGCACCCGCCCCGGAGATGGGGTCCTGACCTCCAGGGGTCGCGGGCCGCTGCGCAAAGATCACGACGTCGGGGGGGGGGGGGGGGCGGCCTGGGACACGCGCCCCCGCCCGCGCCCTCCGGCCTGCCCCGCAGCACTCCGTTATTGGGAGAGAGCCCCGGCGGCCTCCCTGGCCAGAGGCCTCCCGGCGCCGCGGCGCTCGGCTGCCGCCACTGCCCCGGAGGGCCGCACCCCGCCGCAGTCGCCGCCGCCGCCGCAGGGCGTCGCCGCCGGCGCCGCTGCACGCCGCCCTCGCCGCTGCATGCCGCCGTCGCCGTCGCCTCCTCCTCCTCCTCCTCCTCCTCCTCCTCCTCTTCTTCTTCTTCTTCTTCCTCTGCTTCGTCTTCTTCTTCTTATTATTACTATTCTTATTCTTTTTCTTATTATTATTTTTCATATTCTTATTATTCTTCTTCTTCGTATTATTCTTCTTATTATTAGTCTTATTCTTCTTATTCGTATTCTTATTATTCTTATTGCTATTATTATTATTATTCTTAGTATTATTCTTCGTATTCTTCTTCTTCTTATTATTATTATTATTCTGCTTATTCTTCTTATTATTCGTCTTATTATTCTTCTTATTATTATTATTATTATTCTTTCTCTTCTTATTATTATTCTTCTTCTTCGTTTTCGTCTTCTTCTTCTTCTTATTATTATTATTCGTCTTATTATTATTATTTTTCTTATTCGTCTTCTTCGTCTTCTTCGTCTTCTTCGTCTTCTTCTTCTTCTTCTTCTTCCTCCTCCTCCTCCTCCTCCTCCTCCTCCTCCTCCTCCTCCTCGCCGTCGCCCCTGGGGCGGGGGGGGCCCCCGGACGGGCGCGCGCGGACGCGGCGCGCGAGGAGGGGCAGCGACAGGCCCCCGCGTGGGCGATGCGTGGGCGACTGGGGGTCGACATGCGTTCCCTTCTGCACCCCCCGGGCCCCATCCCCCGTGTCGTGCCCCCCGGCCTGCGGGCCATAACTCGGCTCCCCGGCGGCCGTTCCAGAGCACATCCGTGAGGGCGTGAGACCGGAAAGGGACGAGGAGGACGACGACTCACAGGGGATACGTCGACCCCTATCCCAGGCTTCGTGGGGATTCGAGTGGACAAGAAATGTTGGGCCCAACCCTGGGGTATATGATGGGGGGGGCGTCCATCCTCGGTAGGGGTGCGCCCGAATAGCCCCCGTTGGGGTGCATCCCAGGGCTTCTTCATTTTCCGAGCGGCTCCATTCTTCGTCGAGAAGTCGGAGGGGGCTGGCGGAGAAACATCGCCCGCGAACGACCACGAAGAGGCAGGGACGGGGTCGATTTCCTCCTCCTCCTCCTCCTCCTCCTGCTGCTCCTCCTCCTCCTCCTCCTCCTCCTCCTCCTCCTGCTGCTGCTGCTGCTGCTCTCATTCATACCTCCTCAATCCTACTCTTCCTCCTACTCCTCCTTCCTCCCCTTCATCTCTCCTTCCTTCCTCTCCTCCTCCTCCTCCTCCTCCTCCTCCTCCTCCTTCATCTTCTCCTCATCCTCCTCCTCCCATTCCTCTTCCTCCTCCTCCTCCTCCTCCTCCTCTACTCCTTCCTCATATCTTCCTCCTCATCGTCGGACTCCTACTCTCCCCTCCTCCCCCTCACCCCCTCCTCCTCCCTTTTCCTCCTCCCGCCTTCCCTCCTCCTCAGCCTCCTCTCATCCTCCTCCTCCTCCTAACTGAATCCTAGTCCTTTCCCGCCTGCGCCTCCTCCTCCTCCTCCCTCACTCCTCCTCCTCCTCCTCCTACCTTCCTCCTCCTCCTCCTCCTCCTCCTCCTCCTCCTCCTCCTCCTCCTCCTCCTCCCCGAGCGCGCTCCTCGGCGCTCCCACTGCGCGCGCGCGTACGCAGAGAGGCGGCCCCCGCCCAGGGGAACAGGCGGTGCAGGGCGTGGCGAGCCGCGGGGGCGCCGAGGCCGCCTCCCTCCCGCTTGGGGAGCGCCTGGGCAGGCGGGCGACGCCGACGCCGACGCCGACGGCGGCGGCGGTGGCGGCGACGTCGACGACGACCACGACCACGACGACAACGGCGACCACGACCACGACCACGACCACAACGGCGACCGCGACGGCCACGACGGCCACGACGGCGACGGCGGCGGCGGCGGCGACGACGACGGCGGCGGCGCGGCCATTTCGTTCAGGAGGTTCGGGGGAGGGGGGGGGGGTCGCTCTGCAGTCTCTCATCACCTCGGCCGGCGGTTGCAGCTCGGAAACCTGGCCAGGATGGACCTCAGCAGGGCCCCAGGGACCTTTGTTGTAGTAGCCGATTTGGGCGGAGGTGCGGACGACGACGGCGACGCCATCATCACCATGAATAATAGAATCATCCCTCCTCACTGCCTTCCTACTCGCTCTCCTCCCACTTCGTCGTGATCACTCCTTCTCCACCTCCATCCCACCCAGAAACCCTCCCCCTTTGAAGCTACAGAGAAAAATTCAAGACAAGCTCTAAAACATAATACCCCAACGTCGACCCCAAATGTGCATCTTGCTCGACCACTGGGAGGGGCGCCGTCCTCGTGAGGGTCGCCACTTCTCGAAGGCCAGGGCACCCGGCCAACAGCTGGCCCACAGAGCTGACGGAGGCCATCGGCCCACGGAGCCGGGCGGAGCCCCCCGGCCTGTCCGAGCATCGGGCCGGGCGAACGGGGGGGGCCCGGCGCCTCCCGGCGCCGGAGGCGGCGAATTATGTATCGAGGAGTGGGCCCCTCGGCGAGGCCGAAACCAGCTGCATGCGGCACATTTCGTACCTCCCCCTTTCCCAATCCCCCCCTTGCGTTCGGCCCGAGAGGAGCGCCCTCCTCGCGGCGGTGGCCCCTCCTCGAGGGCCAGGGCGTCAGGCCCGCCGCTGGCTCCACGGAGCCCGCAAAGCGGCCTCCAGACCCGCAGGCAGGGGCGCCACGCTGTTGAGATACTCCAGATCTCTCCAGATTTTGGCGAGGAGGAGGAAAGAAAAGAGGAGGAGGAGGAGGAGGAGGAGGAGGAGGAGGAGGAGGCGGGGGAGGAGGAGGAGGAGGAGGGGGGGGAAGGAGGAGGAGTTGACGGTCCGCCTGACACCCGCCCCCCTCCGAGAGCGGTGCAGCCGCGCCAAGATCCAGACCCCCCCCAGAAGCATCGTTTGGCGTTTCGGTCTAGACCCACCCCCCACCCCGCGAAAAAGAGGAGCATAACTGGGCATAAACTGTTGGACCCCGCCCGGAAAAGACGACGACGACGACGACGATGACGACGACGACGACGACGACGACGACGACGACGACGACGACGACGACGACGACGGCGACGGCGACGGCGACGGCGACGCCGGTGACGACAACTACAACGAAAACGTGTTGCACGACTGCTCGAAGTAGACCCCCGCCCCCAGAGAGATAACAAAGGGTCCAAAATCGAGACACCCCCGCAGTCTTATTTGACGAGGCCAGCTAGACCCCTCCAAAAAGTGGGCCACACACACACACACTCACCACATTGTAATGATATCCGGGGGAAACCAACACAAACAACAACGTTTAACCCACGAGCAGCAGCAACATCAACGGCAACTTCATCAGCATTGTAGCAACAGTTATAACAACAAACTTACAATCGCATGAAAAGCAGCGACGACCTGAGCAACATCACATCAGCAAAGCCGGCAGAGGTCTCGGAGAACTGCAAGTCTCATGACCAGGGCAGAACCCCGTGTGCCAAAGCCTGCTTGGGGACAAGCCCGCCAGCGAGGTCGGCCGCGAGGGGCCAGGGAGCCCAAGCCGGCCCCAGGCTGCTCCAACCTGGCCCCAGATGCCACATGATGGCCTTCAGCATGGCGAAAAATGCCTCAAGGCGGGCGGATGGTGCAAATCAAACACCTTAGCTAGACCGGAAGGCTCTTCCAACACGACCTCACAGGGGCCTCAGACGCTCCAGCGGACGCCCCAAAAGGGGCCCCAACTGCTGCTTTTCGAAAAACGAGAGCGTGTCGGTCATGCCAGGCGGCGCTTCCGATGAGAGCTTGAGATATTGGTCCAAGAGAGGTGGCCCAAGAGGGCCACACGAAGACGCCCAGAAGGGCTCCAGGAGGGCCCAGGACGCTTCCGCCAAGAGCAACTCCAAGAGGGCCACCAGAGCCGATGCTCTGGGCTCCAGATGGGGGAGGGCGGGGGCTTAAGATGCGCCGCCCTCCATGCTGATCCTACCCTTCAGGATGGCCAACGAGGGCCCGTAGGGCCAGCAGGAGGGCAGCGAGAGACCTCCAACAGGATCCCGAGCGCCCCGAAAGACATGCTGCGGGGGCCTGAAGGCAGGGCGACGAAATCTATGCATGTCCACTGCTCCCTGGCCAGGCCCATGCTGAACCCAGCAGCGGTGTCTACGCCACGCCCCTGGCTTGGCCAGGAGGGCGTGTACACAGCTCCTGGGTGCAGGATGGGCCTGGCCAGGAAGCAGTGGTTATGTATACATTTCGCCGCTCGAGAAGGAGGCCCCAAGAGGCAGATCCACGAATACATATATGGGTGAGTCATGTGGTCGGTGGTTGTCGTCACCAACGCCTGTTTCCTCCCCGTGTTTCCTCCTCCTCCTCCTCCTCCTCCTCCTCCTCCTCCTCCTCCTCCTTCCCCTCCTCCTCCTAAGTTCCTTTTGCTTATAAATAACATCTCCCTGCCGCACCCCGAGGCCCGATTTTAGGGCGGGCCGGGCGCTTCGCTTGTGAATTCCTCACCAGTTATGACTCTGAAGCTAAACAATTGGCAGCAGCCCCACAGATGGAGGGCGGGACGTTGTCAAAATGTGGCTCTCGCCTTAGCGCGGCGCAGATTCGTTTTTACGAATTTGCAAGAGCTTCACGGATGGAGGGCGGATAGATTTCAATATGTGGCTCTCGCCCTAACGCGGCGCACATTCGATTTAAACATGTGCAAGAGTTTCACGGATGGAGGGCGGTTCCTTTTCAAAATGTGGCTCTCGCCTCAGCGCCGCGCACATTCTTTTGAAACTTTGCAAGAGCTTTACGGATTGAGGGCGGGTGGTGTTCAAAATGTGGCTCTCGCCTTAGCGCGGCGCACATTCGTTTTTACACATTTGCAAGGGCTTCACGGATTGATGGCGGGTAGTTTTCAATATGTGGCTCCCGCCCTAGCGCGGC
The DNA here is from genome assembly GCA_963575745.1 of Prorocentrum cordatum. Lineage (NCBI taxonomy): Eukaryota > Dinophyceae > Prorocentrales > Prorocentraceae > Prorocentrum > Prorocentrum cordatum. Next base: position 7,941 of record CAUYUJ010000853.1, read on the forward strand.
GCACATTCGTTCTTACAAATTTGCAGGAGCTTCACGGATTGAGGGCGGTTCCTTTTCAAATGTGGCTCTCGCCTCAGTGCGGCGCACCTTGTTTCTAAACATTTACAAGAGTGTCACGGACTCCCATCAACAACGTGTCAGAAATGGTGTCCTGTTGCGGGTGCAACAGTTATGCTGGTTCGCTGTGTTGGAGTCCCAGGAATGGTGGTCTGGCACGACTCATGACTGCCAAGGCGCAACCGGTCAGGTTGATCCGTGGCGTTGGAATCCCGAGAAGAATGTTTCGGCATGCTTCAGGGTCCTCAAAACGGTTGCCTTCCAAAAAGGCAGTTCCTTCAATGGAAATGAACCGTTGTAGGGGCCTATGAAGAAGGAGATTGGATGGAGGGTTGATTCCAACATCGTTGATGACTCTTGGGTTTACACTGGTCATCCTGCTCCTCCTCCTCCTCCTCCTCCTCCTCCTCCTCCTCGTCCTCCCCCTCCTCAGCAATTACACAATGTGGATACGAGTGTCCTCTCTCCCCAGGTGACGCCTGGAAGATATCAAGCCCCCCTCCGCGTACTGGTTTTTACACCCAGGATCCCCAGGAAATGGGTGTTCGCTTGGGTTTGTTTCTCAAAATGTTGCTCCCGCTGGCTGAAGCACTGGCCCCATTTTTGCGCCTCCCGTTATTCCACATCGTGCTCCCGCTGCAGCGCGGGCGTTTTCGATCCTTCCAGATGGGCCCCGAAATCTAGAAAATGCCCCCCCCCCCCGAAAAAGCCATCGGAAGTCATTAAACATTCGGTGTCGATTCGTTGAGTTGTGTGGGCCGCAGAAGCCCCCCCAACGTTGGGGCATCGTCGTTTCCAGGAAGTATCAAGCGGGAGCCCCGTCTCTGCTTTGAGAGGCGGTGTTGGAAGCAGAGCCAGCGGGTGCTCTCCATCAGCCCCGCCTTGTGTGGAGCTTCTCGGGGAGCCCAAGGAGCCAGACGTGGAGCCACGACTCCAGACTGGCCCAGACCTCTCGAAGACGATCCACTTACCCTCCATGGAACCCGGAGCCATGCCATGACATTCTGTGCGGTGCTGCGTTCTGCGCCGCTGTGCGATGCCATGCTTTGCGTTGGAATGCTTTGTGATGCAATGCTTCACTGCGCAATGCCACGCCATGCTATGGTATGCTACGCTCTGCCGTGCTCTTCTAAGTCATGTCAGGCCGTGCTCTACCATGCATCGCGTGCCCTCTCGCGATCATTGCCCTGCTCGCCATCCGACTGTGCGAATGGAGAGGAGATCTACGCCATTGGAAAGGGAGGGAGGGAGGGGTGGGACGTCAGAGATGGCGCGGGCGCACCTAGCTTGTCCTCCCCCCTCCCCCTCCCTCCCTCCTCCTGCTCTCCTCCTCCTCTCTCTCCTCTCCCCTTCCCTCCCTCCTGCTCCTCCTCCTGCTCCTCCTCTCCTCCTCCTCCTCCTCCTCCTCCCTCCTCCTCCTCCCTCCTCTCCTCCCTCCTCCTCCCCCCTCCTCCCTCCCTCCTCCTCCTCCTCCTCCTCCTCCTCCTCCTCTTCTCCTCCTCCTCCCCCCCTCCCTCCCTCCTCCTCTTCCTCCTCCTCTCTCCTCCCCTCTCCTCATCCTCCCTCCCTCCTGCTCCTCCTCCTCCTCCTCCTCCTCCTCCTCCTCCTCCTCCTCCTCCTCCTCTTCCTCCTCCTCCTCCCCGTATCCTCCATAGTCTGCTCCTCCTCCCACGGCCGACCCACACATGGCCGCAGCAAGCGAATGCTTTTTTTTCCGGGGGGGGAGGGGGGCCTCAGCCTTCCCGCACGGGGGGGGGAGGGGGGGGTCTCAGCTTCCCGCAGCAGAGAGGATCCCCTATTTAAAGGGGCCCCAGGACACACGAATAAATACACACAAATAAACATATCCCCCATAGTTTCCCATATTTTCTTGGGTGTTTGTCTTCCCCCCCCCCATGTCCCATATGTTCCCATAGTTTCCTGGGGATCGACGATGAATTGTGTCTGGTGTTTTTTCCTCTCCTGATTGTTGCTTCCGAAGTCTCTTCGGGAGAGCAGCTGTGGCTAGAGCGCCCACGGCGAGCTCATGAGCGCTCCAAGGCTTCATCCGAGCAGGACAAAGCCTTGAGACACTCGTGAGCCCCGAACGCCTCCGAGGCGGCGTTGGCGCCGACCGTGCACGAACCCCTCGAACTCCTGCATACAATACTACAAAGAACGTGGTATTGATACGGCGGCTGTGCCCCCTCCCGTCTGTTTGTGTCAGCGCATGCTCCCAGACTTCCCCAGACCAAACTAATATTCTGGAATTCGTTTCCAGATGGGCTGACGGGGATACGCGATGACTTGGGCAGTGGGCGAAGATTGCTCCGACTTACTGCCACGATACAGCAGGATAGTCAGATCAGATGAAACGCCACATCGCCAACTGCACAACATGAGACATGTTACGATCGCGTACACGATATGCACGGCAGTCGCTCGTCATTTTCCTGCCTGTCGGCAGCAGCACTGATGGCTCCATGGGGGCGGTGAGGCAGATATCCGCTGCTCTGTACTGTGACTGTCTGGCGAGCAGCAGAAAACCCATACGAGCGCCTCGGCAGGATGTACTGGATCACAGGGATGGCCTCGAGGAAACAATATGTGGTTTGTGGGGCGACCCCGCCGCCCACTGTGCCCTCGGCACGCAGACTCGAGCACAGAGCCTCTTGCACGGACAGGGTGGAGTCACCGACCCCGACGCCCGCTGCCGCTGGCAGCCGGGCGACCGCGCTGCTCAGCCTCTCGCCCACTGAGAGTCGTAGCGGAGCTTCTCGAGCCTGCGAGCGATCTTGGAGTGGATCATGGCGAACTGCATACAGTACAGGGCGGGAAGCAGGCAGACGAGGCCGAATCCCAGCACGCGGGGATCAGCGCCGTCCTGAACGAAGAGCCAGCCGGCCGAGGTGACCGCCACCAGGGCGAACACAATCGCGCCGGCTGACCAGCAACACGAACGACATCTCTGGTGCCGAATCCTACCCGGCAATCCGTGCGCAAGAACAACACGAGCAGCACCTCGGCTGTTTTCGTGATCAATAATCAACTGCGCAAGCTTTTGGATCTCCGCCGCGTCCACCGTCCCACTCATATCTGTGTCCATAAGAGTGAAGACGCTGAGGTCCCCCGACGGCAGAGTGATCTTCAACTGTCTGAGGTAATCATGAGATGTCGCACAATTGCAAGCATAATTGAATGCAAAACCCAACACGAAAAAAACAAAACCAAGACCGATAACGGGAAGCAAACCAGAGCACCACGTCATTCGGATTGGTGTGGGCTTCGGTGCTGGATGTACACTGGTCCCCCGTAACTTGGCTGGGTCTTGAGCCATGCATGTGCGCATATACGCATCTAAAACCTATAGATGTGTGAAATATACACATATATGTATTTGTGTATTGGCACCGGTTCGCATCCGCGCACGAAGAACTCATACGCATCTACAAGCAGTATGCACACACGCACACACAAACAGCTGGATGCATACAGTGGAGGCCACTCCAAAGAAACCTTCCACAAGAAACTCGACCCTGAGACCCTAGGACGTCCATTGATTTTTGGTGCGGGAACGTCGAGCTCTCGATGGCAAAACCATCGAAACCCAAGAAACCCAGGGCACCCTGAAGGCAAGCAGGGTGTTTCTTGGCCTGGGTCTCCACATAAGCCAAAACTCCGGACAAGAAAATGTGAAGAAACATCGGCCGCCTCGAAATACGGCATTGAGAAAGGAACCAGCACTGGGAAGCGGAACGCGCACACAAGCACACACACACAAACAGCTGGATGCACATGCGGACCGTGCGGAAGCCACGCACCTGATGCACATGAGGAGGAGGACCGGCGTACCCAACCGCACGAGGACCGAGCGCTGGAAGGGCATGCAGCCACATGCGTATGCCATTCTAGCCCTGGCTTTGCACGCTTTGCTTTTCCGCTTCCGGGCAGATACGACACGATGACAAACAAATCAATGGACACCTAAAGCCATCATCCTGCATGGCTGACATAAGCGGTCGCCGCCTATGGTGGCACCTAGTTCAATGGCAACTGAGCTGCGGCACATCATGCGGCCACGAGGCCGCTAAACCCTACCTGGAAGCACTGAGCCCGCAAACGCTGACACGGAGAGCGCGCAGCATGGCACCGTTGACCAAGCGTCGCCTAATATGCCAGAGCTGGACTGCAATTGAGATCCCACAACCCCCGCCAATGGTAATAGCTTCGGGCGGAGATCCCAGGACTTGGTGATGAAACTTGAGACGACTAAAGTTCGCTTCTGGCCATCATCGCTCTTGACGAAAACGTCCTAATCCCGATGTCAAACAAAACAAAAAAACATTCAGGACTGCGCCCCTCTGAGGCCGACGACTCACGAGCAGCCCATGTGCGCACGGACCTTTCCTCGGACGAACAGAGCACTCAAGCGGACCAGAACAAGAAGAAGGAGGCGACGAAACAAGTGTCGATGACAGTGGAAACAGGGGGACGAGGTGACCTCTTCCCCCTCCTCCTCCTCCTCCTCCTCCTCCTCCTCCTCCTCCTTTCCCTCCTCCTCCTCCTCCTCCTCCTCCTCCTTTCCCTCCTCCTCCTCCTTTCCCTCCTCCTCCCCCTCACTTGCCACCGCTCGGACGTCCCTTCCCCGTGCACTGCTCGGTCTCGTGCCCGCGTTCTTGGCGAGATGGCCCCGGATTCTCCTCGAGGGCCCTCGCCGAGAGGACACCTCCCACGTCCGAGCGATGCCACGCCGCCCTGCGCGCTGATCCCATGCGCCTTCGACGCCCCCCCCCCCGACAACCAGAACAAGGCCTGCACGGCCCAAGACCGACCCCGAGGGCGCCGGCGGCCTCTGCCGGCCGCCGCCCCAGGAGAAGGGCGGACCACCACCGCCAGGTCAAGCCCCTCGGGGTGCAGGATCCTGCAGGATCCTGCACCCCAGCCCAGGTCAATGCAAACCTGGCCCCGCAGGATCCTGCAAGATCCGGCACTCTGGCCTTTCCCCGTGTGCGTTGACCCTCGCCACTGGAGCCCCGAGAACGAACACCAGAAACTGGCGACGGGCCTGCCAACGCCGGCAAGGCCAAGGCCACCATCGCCAGGGGGAGATGAACGCAAGACGAAGCACGAGATGCCCACCCACCTCGACGCATCGGCCTGCCACCGCCGCCACGGCCAAGGCCACCGCCGCCAGGAGGAGACGAGCTCAAGACGAATCAAAAGATCCCCGCCACCTTCATGGATCGCCGCGGGGGGGTGCTAAGGAGAAAGGGGAATACAAGCGGATGCTGAGGCGGGTTCTGTCCAGCCTAACCCAGCTTAGAAGTGGGTTGCAGGTGCCATTAGTGGCCTAAAGGCGTACAGACCTGGGCGAATTAAGAGAGCGGAGCCCACTTGGTTGATCGACTTCACATCATCCTAAGCCACATAGGCCACCTGTAACCCACTGATAGAGTGGGTTCGGCCAGATGCAGTGGAGGCCCGTCCATGAGAAACTTTCCACGAGAAACCCACCCCTGAGACCCCAGGACGTCCGTTGGTTTTTGGTGTGGGAGCGTCGCACTTTCCATCGCAGAAACACTTGAGACCCAAGAAACCCAGGGCACCCTGGAGGCAAGCAGGGTTTTCCTTGGCATGGGCCCCCCACTGTAGGACACTTTGACCCACTTGTGAAGTGGGTTAGGCCACACCAAACGCACTGCAGCATCCACTTCGTCCCCGTAGCAACCACCGCGGCGATCCACCTTGACGCCTCGGCGGGCAGGGGAGGCCGCGCGGCCTCACTGCCTGCCGAGGGCACAGGCCGTCGGCACATGCGGGCCCATCGGCTGTCTCGGTCCGCGCGGGGGCGCGCGCCCGGCGAGCGACCGAGGAGCCACGCAGGCGGAGGGGGGCGACAACCACCGCTGGAGAGGCAGGCGGAGGAGGGCGGGGCACACTGCCCAACAACAACAGGCGCTGTCCACAACGGACAGCGGCCGCTGCTGGGCGGGCGGCCCCTCGTCGTCAGTGCACAACGCCCGCGGCGGCGCAGAGCGTCCGCGCCGCCGCGGACGCTGCTCATGTTGTTCGCAGGCCCAGGCGAGCGCACGTGGAAAGGACCCCCCCCAAGAGAAGAGCCGGGAGTGGCACGGCGCTCGCCCGGCCGCAGCCCCGCCGCGGGACGGCAACCCCCGAGGCGAGAGAGAGGGCCCCGAAGAACGATTCAAAAGGAACAGGGACTGCTGTTGGGCATCGTGCCGCACCTTTAAAACAGGGCTAGGATCGGGATAAATCGCTCCAGAGCGTTCCGGAGCGCTCTCAGAGCGTTCCGGAACGCTCTGGAGCGGCCGCGGCGCCCAATACATCCTCCAAACCCGCCGATTCCCAGAGATTTCGATGTATCCCGATCCGAGTTTGTCCCGATCCTCGCGTCGTTTTAACCTTCCCGTGCCCAGTTCAACCGTATCCCGAGGGAGGGCCCCCGCGCGGGCCCGAAGAGGGGACCGGCGAGGCGCCCCAGGCATGCACGGAGAGCCTGCGGCGCGCGGGCCTCTCGGGGGAGGCCAGGGCCCCCGCCCCCTCCCTGCGCGGCGCCTGCCCACGCGGCCCTATAGATCGAGCAGGGGATCGCCCACAGCAGTGGTTTGCCCCAGGCTCGAGTTTCGCATCGAAGGTGCGAGAGAGAAGTGCGTATAGAGTCGAAATCCGTAGTGAGGACGGGCGGTGAGGACGCAGAGGCCTTGGACGCCGAGGTTGGCACTTCTTGGGCGGCGGACCGCCAACACCCTGGAGGGCTGGCCAGTGTCAACCGCGAAGGACGGGTCGCAGAGGCAAGGACGCAAGGGCACCCTAAGGACATCCGTGCGTCCGTGCTATGGCTTCTGACTGTAGCAGGTTCATAGATCTGCGGATCACTCTGCGCATGTCCGTGGACTCGACGAACACATGGGGGCAAATCCGTTCTGCAGTCGATCCCCCATTCCACCAGTGGTCCCAGCCGCTTCCCCCCGGGGTCGTGTCTCGTCCCAGGTTCATGTTGCTCCCATCGTACTTACGGACCAAATCTCAGAAATAATTTCGAGCACCCGCAAAGGTGTCGAAACAGTGTCAGACGAGTGTCTCCCAGGGCCCGACACGTGAAAAACCTCTAGTTTCGGTACTTTTCGGGTGCTCGAAATTCTTCCTGGTGGTCAAGGCGAAAGTAGGTTGGAACATCATAACCCCAGGTTGACCTTGGAAGGGCCCCCAGAGGCCCAAGCCGAGGCAAAACGCCCCGACGGCAACAAGGAACAGCTCGTCGGAGGAACAGCTCGTCGGAGGTCTGGGGCTGGCCCCCCCCCCCCCCCCCCGGGAGCGGCGCGTCCCTCTCCGACCTGCGGGTTTTCCCTCTCCGTCTCTTTGGCCGAGCGGGCCCCGCTTCTCTCCTGCCGCCCGGGCTCTGCAGGCAGGACGTGCTCGGCGCTTGTGCTGTGCGCCGCGGCGCCTGGAACGCGGGGCGGAGCGACTCCTCCAGGAGCCCCAGGCGCGCCTCGCTCATGCGGCTCCTGTCCCCCAGCGCGGCCCCGAGGTCGGTCAGCAGGTCGCCCTTGGCCGGAAGGACGCGAGGGGAGGAGGCCCTCCGGGAGGCCCACTACAGAGGAACCTGGACCCACCTCGATGCAGCACTGGCACGGTGGCGAGGTTTGTCACAGGCAGCTAGATACAGCTTCAGGTGCTTGAAAATTTGAACATCCGCCGACCATGTCGACGTGTGTAAGAGGCTTCGTGACGGCCTTGCAGAGACCATCATCCCAAAGCTTTACAGGGCCGAAAGTCCTAGAGCATTGCGAGGTCACTCCATGGATCGTTTCAAAGTCGCCATCCCTGGAGACATCGTGTTAGATCGTAGCTCGAAGGGAAGTCCATCCCTTGATCCCCTCCCCTACGCAGGGGGGTCCTGAAGGGGGTCCAGGGGAAGATCCGTGTGTGTGTGTTGTGTGTGTGTGTTGTGTTGTATGTGAGTTGTATGTGATGTGTGTGGTGTGTATGATGTGAGTGGTGCTTGTGTGTGTGTTGTGTGCCATGTTCTGTGCGTGTTGTGTGGGATGTGTGTTGTGTGTTGCGTGTTGGTTGTGTGTTGTGTGCGTTGTGTGTTGTGTGCTGTGTGTTGTGTGCTGTGTGTTATGTGGTTGTGTGTGTGGTGTTGTGCGTGTTGTGTGTGGTGTCTGCTGTGGTGTGTGGTGTGTGGTGTGTGGTATGTGGTGTGTGGTATGTGGTGTGTGGTATGTGGTGTGTGGTGTGTGGTGTGTGTTGTGTGTTGTGTGTTGTGTGTTGTGTGTTGTGTGTTGTGTGCTGTGTGTTGAGTTGCCTGCTGTGTATAGTGCTGCGTGGTTTGTGCTGTGTGTTGTGTTGTGTATTATATGATGCGTGTTGTGTGTTGTGTGTTGTGTGTTGTGCTGAGTGCTGTGTATGTGTCTGTTGTGTGTCTGTGCGTGGCTGTGTGTCTGTGTGTGTGTCAGTATGTGTCTGTGTGTTTGTGTGTGTGCCCCCCCCCCGCCGAATAAACGCTGGGGGAGTGTCCCGGTAGAGGTTTTGGATCAGAACGCGCTCCCGTCCCTTCTCCTTTCCGCTAACCCTCGAGACAGCTTGGCCTTCTGGCGGAAGCGTAACAGGTCCACGACACGACGCCCAAAAAGGGCACCGAGACGGCCCCAGAAACCTCCCAGAAGGCCGAAGAAAGCCTCGACTGAGCCCCGCCACGAGGTCCCCAGGAGGAGGAGGAGGCACAGACCACTACTCATGCTGGGGTTTTGGAAGATTTCCGCCGTTCTCGCCACTTTCTGTTTCCCCACACCTCAAGCAAGCCCGAGAGGCCCCCCATAGCTCTCTAAGACGGCCCAAGGGGCCCCACAGCGAACCCCAGGACTGCCCAAAACTGGTGGGCTTGTTTTCCACCGCCACCACCATAAGTAGGAGGGGGAGGGGGTCCTTCTCCTCCTCTTCCTCCTCCTCCTCCTCCTCCTCCTCCTCCTCCACCTCCTTCCCCCTCCAACTCATGGTGGTGGTGGTGGAAAACAGGCCCGTCAAAAGCAACCCCAGGATGGCCCAAGAGACCCCCAGACGACCTCAAACGGGCCCCAGAGGAGCATTTGTTTTATGACATACTTCCCGATTCACTATTATTGATTTCCCGATTCATTATCCCACCAGCCCTTTAGGGCGTGAGTGGTTTAGCGAGCCCCCTCTGTCCTCAACCCCCCTTCTTCCCCTTCGGGGAGGGGTTTACCCCTCCCCCTACCCCCTCCCCCCGGGCCTGGAGAGGGAGTCCCGCGGGTCGTCAGGGGGGTCAATTTCGACTCCTGGGAGGGCCAAAAAAACGACGACCCTCACGAGGATTCTGGCCCCGAGGGGGGGACGCTCTTAGGTCCCTCTCCTCTTCTGTGAAGCCAAAAGCATTGCTTTTACGCGGGTTTTGGCCCCATTTTGGCCTCCCGAAGGGGGCCGCGCTCATCTTCCTTCATAGCAAAATCATTGATTGTACGAAGGTTTTGGGCTCAGTTTGTCCTTCTCAGGGGGCAGCGCTTCTTTGCGCTTCTGAGGAGGTCGCCAGAGGCCCCAAGATGGCCCCAAGAGGCCCCCAGGAGGCTCCCAAGAGGCCTCCAAGAGGCCTCCAAGAGGCCCCCAAGAGGCCCCCAAGAGGCCCCCAAGAGGCCCCAAGATGTCCCCAGAGGCTCCCAAGAGGCCCCAAGAGGCCCCCAAGAGGCCTCCAAGAGGCCCCCAAGAGGCCCCCAAGAGGCCCCAAGAGGCCCCCAAGAGGCCCCCAAGAGGCCCCCAAGAGGCCCCAAGATGTCCCCAGAGGCTCCCAAGAGGCCCCCAAGAGGCCCCCAAGAGGCCCCCAAGAGGCCCCCAAGAGGCCCCCAAGAGGCCCCAAGAGGCTCCTCGAGGCGCCCAAGAGGCCCCACGAGGAGCCCGAACGACTCACACCAGGACGAGGGGCCCGAACGACTCACACCACGAAGAGCCCGAACGACTCACACCACAAGGAGGGGCCCGAACGACTCACACCAGGACGAGGCGCCCGAACGACTCACACCACGAGGAGCCCGAACGACTCACACCACGACGAGGGCCCCGAACGACTCACACCACGAGGAGCCCGAACGAGTCACACCAGGAGGAGGGGCCCGAACGACTCACACCAGGACGAGGGGCCCGAACAACTCACACCACGAGAAGCCCGAACGACTCACACCAGGACGAAGAGCCCGAACGACTCACACCACGAAGAGCCCGAACGACTCACACCAGGACGAGAAACCCCAAACGACTCAAACCACGAGGAGCGCTTTCTCTCCCTCCTCCTCCGCCTCGTCCTTCTCCCGCTCCCCCCACAAGGAGGATGTACAAGGAGGCGGGAGGAAGGAGAAACAGGGGAGATATGCGGGGGCAAGCGGACACACGCCTGAAAAACACAACTCTCGGCATGATTTGCAAGAGTTGCTGTTGTGAGATGGGCTGGTGGGGATACGCGAAGCGTAAAGAATTCTCTATCGGGCCACAGGCCCCATTTTTTCCCCTAATTATTCTCGCGACAACGCCCGCGACTGGCCCCGCCCAGCACCCCCCCCCACCCCATCCCCCCGGTCACGTCACGATGAGCGCCAGTGCCGTCTGATAATCGGCCACTCTAAATTAGGGATTCTCGCACGGCGCCGGCATGCATCGCGACGTGCCCGGCCAACTCCAATAGGGGCCCTTCCATAAGAAACCTCCCACGAGAAACCCAACCCTGAGACCCCAGGACGTCCATTGGTTTTTGGTGTGGGAACGTCACGCTTTCCGTCAAACCCAGGGCACCCTGGAGGCGAGCAGGGTGTTTCTTGGCATGGGTCTCCACTGTACCCCCCTCCCCCCACTCCCCCCGTCGCGCCCGTGGATCGCCAGGGGATACAAACACTGTCTTGGAGGGGGAACGCTACCTCAAAATTGGAGGCCTCCGCCGCAAAAGAAGCCCCGAAACCGCCCGCAGGCTCCCGGCAGCCTCCCAAAATGCCCCCCGAGACCGCCAAGAAGCTCCCGAGAGGCCCCAGCCTCTCCCGCCACCTCTTGCATCTTGCGCTGCTGCTGCTGAGCTCTTTTCAGGGTCGGCGGAACCAGCCATAAGGCCGTTGCACTGCGGTGGCACCGTGGGCCGTAGGATTTGGATGACCGACTACCCATCCACATGCCAGTACGTCTCAATCACCTGCCGAAGCAAAGGGATCTTCATCGCAAGAACAGGGGTCACGAATAACTTTAACTTGCTCAAATCATCCCCCAGCCACGTCGTGTCACCAATTGAATAATCTAGAGTTGGCCCGCGTGCCTCCGTCTTGGACTGAATGTCCTGGTGGTGCACCCTTGGCAGGATGCTCAGCAGCCCTGCCCCTGCGTCGACCTTAGAAGCAGCGCCGAAATAGATCACGACAGTCGCGGGACATCATGGAACTGCTTCAAACACGATGCAAGCTGAAGCCATCTCCACGAAAGGCACTCACTGAGGGAAGGATAGGTACCGTGCAAGCACTGGGCAGCTGCGAGCGTACCAAAATCTTAGCCCTTGCCTGACGCCGACGAGTCGATCGAGATCAAAGGCCAGCCCCCGGTTAGGTTCAGTGACTACACGGCCCGCCCCAGGCACCACGACACAACGCAAACCGATCCCCCCGAGCCCGGTGCACCCCCGCCGTCCCAAGAAAAGGTCATTCCCCGGAGGGCAGGCTCAATCCTGCGCAGCGAAGCTGAATCATCCCAGGAAGCGCCCTGCAAAGTGACAGGATCTTCGGGAGCGGCCAAGAGGGGGGTGTCCATTGGAGGGTGAAAGTGGGGGTCGGGCGCAGGGTCCCGGCAATAATGTCTTTACGGGCCATGCGGGCGATGCATCCTCGATTGCTGTGTTCGGCGGGGGAACTAATTGAAGCCCCCCGCCTGCACTCACGCGCGAGACTTAAAGGGAAAGGAAGCAATGTGGCGGGAGGCTCGGGAAAGGCGACGAAGGCAACGTGCGCTGAGGGCGCAAAAAGAAAAAGCTGGAACAAACGAAAGCGGTCAGGTGAGTGTCAAAATCTGCCCAGCCAATCTGACATGCGGAACACTGCGCCTCAGTTTTGGGGATCTTGAAGGCCAGGGCAAAACGTGAATTCGCATTGTGGGGAAAAGCAAAATGTGCATTCACATTTTGGGAAAAAGGAAAATGCGAATTCACATTATCCCAGCGCGACCCTACCTAGGAGTTGGAACCCCTAGGAAAGCAGCATTAGTAGTAACAGTAACGCTAAGCTAAATCTAAGCTAAAGCTAAGCTAAAGCTAAGCTAAAGCTAAGCTAAAGCTAAGCCACAGCTAAGCTAAAGCTAGTGCTAAGCTAAAGCTAAGCTAAAGCTAAGCTAAAGCTAAGCTAAAGCTAAGCTAAAGCTAAGCTAAAGCTAAGCCACAGCTAAGCTAAAGCTAGTGCTAAGCTAAAGCTAAGCTAAAGCTAAGCTACAGCTAGGCTAAAGCTAAGGTAAAGCTGAGCTAAAGCTAAGCTACAGCTAAGCTAAAGCTAAGCTAGGGCTAAGCTAAAGCTAAGCTAAAGCTAAGCTAAAGCTAAGCTAAAGCTAAGCTAAAGCTAAGATAAACGCGAAGCGAAAAGCTAAGCGAAACGCTAAGCGAAACGCTAAGCTAAAGCTAAGCGAAAGCTAAGCTAAAGCTAAAGCTAAAGCTAAAGCTAAAGCGAAAGCTAAAGCTCCCAGGCGACTGGGGGAACCGCTCCCAAGGGACTGGGGGAACCGCCCAGGGCGTGTTCCACTGCCCGGCCCCTTTAAGCTAAGAGAGTAAGAACCCTTCTAGGCAGAGCCTACGTAGGGAATTTTGGAAATTATCCCAGTGCGACCCTACCTAGGAGTTGGAACCCCTAGGAAAGCAGCATTAGTAGTAACAGTAACGCTAAGCTAAATCTAAGCTACAGCTAAGCTAAAGCTAAGCTGAAGCTAAGCCACAACTAAGCTAAAGCTAAGCTAGTTCTAAGCTAAAGTTAAGCTAAAGCTAAGCTAAAGCTGAGCAGCAGCTAAGCTAAAGCTAAGCTACAGCTAAGATAAAGCTAAGCTAAAGATAAAGCTAAGTTGAAGTTAAGCTAAAGCTAAGCTAAAGCTAAGCTAAAGCTAAGCTACAGCTAAGCTAAAGCTAAGCTACAGCTAAGCTCAAGCTGAGCTGAAGATAAGCTAAAGCTAAGCTAAAGCTAAGCCAAACGCTAAGCGAAAAGCTAAGCGAAACGCTAAGCGAAACGCTAAGCTAAAGCTAAGCTACAGCTAAGCTAAAGCTAAGCTAAAGCTAAGCTAAAGCTAAAGCTAAAGCTAAAGCTCCCAGGGGACTGGGGGGAACCGCGGGGCGGGGACTGGGGGAACCGCCCGGGGCGCTTTGCACTGCCCGGCCCCTTTAAGCTAAGAGAATAAGAACCCTTCTAGGCAGAGCCTAGGTAGGGAAAAAAGGAAAATGTGAATTCACATGTTGGAATTTAGTGTAAGACTCTCCATGAGAGGGCCAGAATGTGAATTCACATGTTGGGAAAAAGGAAAATGTGAAATCACATTTTGGGAGAAACGCGGGACCCATTCCAAATCTGTCTTGGGGGTCGAGAAGTCATTGTTTGGGAATATACGCGATCATCAATCGCACAATCAAGACACACTTGCACTCCACTTCGCCTCCCCACACGCAATATGCAAAAACGCCCGCACGCATCAACGATAATGGATGGACGGCGCGTGTGCCCGCGCGGGCAACGCGCGGGCACGAACGACTGGCCCTCAATGACCGCCAACATTGGATGCCAATCGTTCCCGATCACCTACATAAACAATACACTGAGCATACATGGGCCATTCAGCCCCCATTGAAGACCCCCTGTTGCAGACCTCCTCTTTCACCCTCCAAGTCCAAGAGGGGGGGAGTGCAAATCATGACCGGCGGCATGTGCGCGGCCCAGCGGGGGTCCAGGGACGTGATGAAACAGGAAGAGGCGCCACGAAACCTGGGGAAACATCATGGCCCCCGCCATGAGATCCACCCCCACCTAGTCGTCACCCCCCTCCTCTGCCGCCCCCGAGGATCTGTGGAGGCCGCTCGGGGGGCCGGGCCCCCCTCCCCCGGCTGCCGCGGGGACGGGGCGGGCACCCTTCTGGGCGCCCCCTCCCTGGCGCAGGGGCGCCACCGGGCCCCCACGGATTCTCCCCCGCAGGGGCAGCGGCCAGGACATGGAGTGCGCCCCAGAAGTGGCGACGTTCGGAGGCCGGGCAGAGGCTGCTAGATCCGTGGCTGCTAAGATCGGCCTCCGGGGAGTTGTCTTCGTCCTTCCGGGAAGAAGCCCGTTGACTGTTGCGCGTGCCGCGCCTCATTCTGGGAAGTTGTTCTTGTCCTTCCGGGAGGGCCGTTTTAGCAGCCACGGTGTTAGCAGGCCTCGCCCAGCTTTCGAGACGCGCGCCCGACACGAAGCGGAATCGCGCGAGGCGAAGCCCATCGCTCCAGCGTGGTCCGAGAGGTGCTGCGAGTGTGCGGAGCGCAGCTGGATGCGGCGCATGCCGAATGGAGCGGACAGCTGATGACAGCGAACGTAGCATGGCACACAGACCAGAGGTACAGTTCACAGTGCACAGGAAGGCGCATGCGCAGCACATCGTGCTGCGAATCCGCCACCGCGCCACAGGCACTTCTTGTGGTGTCCTCAGGCCCCTTCGAGTCCCCAGTGTTAGGCACTGTAAACTCTCAAGGGCCCTGAACTCATGATGTCTGGGCTGTCTCGGACGCTCTTGGGAGCTCTTGGGCGCTCTTGGGGCTCGTCGCCATTTTCGAGAGGCATCGGGCGCGTGATTCCGAGTCCAAACCTCCAACATGGCCAGAGATGGTGCCGATCCCCGATCTTCGAACCTCGTTCCTCCTCCTCCTCCTCCTCCTCCTCCTCCTCCTCCTCCTCCTCGTCCCTCTCCTCGGTCCTCGATCCTCTAATCCTGGTCCTAGATCCTCGAACCTCGAACCTTCGAATCCTCGAACCCTCGATCAACGATCCTCGATCAACGATCCTCGATCCTCGACCCACCCCGAGGCTGGAACCCTCTCGAGAACTGCCAAACACATCCGAAAACCTGGAACCTCGAACCTGGAAATTTCATCCTAACGGTGCCCCTGATCGACCTTCGGCCTTCCTTCCGCTGCCAGACAGCTCACAGACCGTATATTTCGCGGGAGCGTCTTCAAAGAAGGAGGAGCGTGGACCGTTTAGTAACGCCGGTCCTAATCTTGACGCTCTCACATCAGTTACTAGATGTACGGAGGCCTGTTACATTGGATACAATGGAGGCCAGTCCACAAGAAACCTTCCACAAGAAACCCAACCCTGAGACCCCAGGACGTCCGTTGATTTGTTGGTATGGGGACGTCACGACTTCCATGGCAAAACCATCGAAACCCAAGAAACCAAGGGCACCCTAGGCAGGGTGCTTCCTGGAATGAGTCTCCAAGGTAATCTTTACGCTTTCACATCAGGTACTTGATTTGCGGAGGTCGGGGGCGCGCAAACATGGATTACCGATCCATGGATTTGGCGCGCGGTCGCCAAATCCACGGATCGGGGGAGATGCCCTCCCCAAAATGCGGCCGGTGCCGCCTCCTCCGGCGGCGGAACTCCGCGATGTCCCATGGAAGCGAGACCCGTCGCTACTCCACGCCCCTCGATCCATGTTTGCGATCGCCTGAGAGGAGGGGTCTGGGTCGACCCCCAGATTTGGACGCCCGAAATGGGCACCGAAAAAATGGGTACAATGCCCAACAGCAAATGTTGTCCCAAACCGACAGCGGCCGCTGTTGGGCGGGCGACCTCCTGTCTCGAACGGACACAGGCCGCGGCGGCGCGGACAGCGAGGCCTGTTCAGAATGAACAGGAACTGCTGTTGGGCATTGTACCCATTCTTTCAGTACCCATTTCGTGCGTGCAGACCAGAGGTCTCGACCCATTCCCCGGGACCCGTTTTCCATCCTGCTTCGTTGTCTGACGGCCCCAGGGGACCCGGCAAGGGCCTCTCCGAAGGCCAAGCATTGCAAAAACATACCTCCCGCCATGACTTTTTTTGTCATTGCTCGAGGGGCTCCTGCTCCACGTTTGCGATCGCCCGAGGAGGCCTGTCACATTGGATGCTCCAGATTTCGTAATAAAGGGAGGGGGGTCTCATTTCGGGGGGGGTCTCTTCCAGGCTATCTTGGAGGGCCTGGGGGGTCTGGGGACGATGTTTTGGAGGGTTCTCCCACGGGGGAGGTCTGAAATGGCTTGTCTTGGAGGGTCCAGACCCCCTCCCTTTTATTACGAAATCTGGAATATACTCGGGCGTTCACAGATAGCACGGCGAACATAGCACAAATCGTGAAAGTGAGTTTGACCAATTTAAGATATGTTCCATGTTTGGGATCGAGAACGTTTCCATGTTGGCGTTCGAAGATTTGCCAAACGTCAAACGCGACGCCCTACGATAACACAAATCGGTCTTGGCCTGTGCTACCTCGAGGCGACCGAATACAGATCCTCGCTGGCGGCTTCGCCGGTGCGCCGAGGCCCCGGCGGGCTTCGCCGCCGCCAGGAGCAGGAGCAGCGGCAGGGCCGGGGCGCGCGCGGGCACGGCGAGGCTCCTCGGCCGCCGGCGGCGAAGCGACGACGAGGCGACGACGACGACCACGACGACGACGACGACGACGACGACGACGACGACGACGACGACGACGACGGCAACGGCGGCGGCGACGACGACGGCAACGACGACGATGGCGACGGCGGCGACGACGACGATGGCGACGGCGGCGACGACGACGATGGCGACGGCGGCGATGACGACGACGGCGGCGGCGGCGATGGCGGCGGCGGCAGCTTCCACGTCTTCAGCGACGTCGGCAGGCAGCGACGGCATCACCATCATCATCATCATCATCATCATCATCATCATCATCATCATCATCATCACAATCATCATCAGCATCATCATCACCATCAGCATCATCATCATGATTATCATCGTGATCATCACCTCTGTCACAATCATCACCCCTCCCACCATAATCATCAGCATCCTATCATCACCACCACCATCATCGTCATCCTGAGAGGGAGGCGGCGCCATCATCGCGGTCGTGACAACACCGCCATCGTCAACATCATCATCGTCAGCATCACCATCATCATCTTCAGCAGCAGCATCACTATCATCATCAGCATCATCAACATCATCACCACCATCAGCATCATCATCATCGGCATCATCACCTGCACCATCACCATCACCGTCACCGTCACCGTTACAATTACCATCGTTACCGTCAGCGGCATCCCCATCACCATCATCTGCAGCACCTTCATCACCACCACCATCATCGTCAACACAACCGTCAACATCATAATCGTCATCATCACCATCATCACCACCACCACTATCAATATCAGCATCCAAAGCATGATCCCTGCAGTGCGCCCACATAGAAAGAACATGTCATGCTTCTGAGGAGGCGCCTGACACGGTCCTGAGAGGCTCTTGAGATGGTCATGGGACGCCCTTGAGAGGGTCATGAGAGGCCCTTACGAGACTTTTGAGAGGCCCTTGCGAGGCTTCTGAGAAGGCCAGCGGGAGGGTCCCGAGAGGCCCCTGAGATGCTCACGAGAGGCTCCTGGGAGGCTCGTTGGGTGTTGGGATCCTGAGAGGGTGCTGGGAGGGCGTTGTGATTAGACAAGCGCGTTCCACTACTTGCAAAAATAGCTACGCGCAATTGGCCTGGATTCGCCGCCGGGGGGGGTACGATCCATTACATCGGGGGAAACGTGTGTGTGTTTGTTTCTGACATTTGCAAGTAGGTATTGTGGGAGTAGTGGAACGCGCTCGGTGAGTGATTGGTCCAGAGGACGAGGATACAGATCGAGACATCCTTACAATCCGTTCACCACAAGGCTATCGCTCCAGTCTCTCTCGCAATTCAATCACAAACGCCCACGAGGCATTCAGCTCGGCATTGAGCACGTGATCAGAAAAAGCGACAACATGGCAGCAGCTGACCAGCAGCTGGGGCGCAGCGTCCCTCAAAGCTGGCGGGACCCCCAATGGGAGAGATAGTGGATCCCTTCCTCTACTAAAGGACTAGAGCAAACCGCTGTCAGGGAATAACCCTGGGCGGGGCGGAAAGAGGAGAGGCAGGCAAGGAGAGAGAAGGGGACTCGCGGACGAGGACGACGACGAGGACCTGGCAGGTCGAGGAGGCGGTCGGGGAGAAGTGCGAGGAGCAGGACGAGGAGGCAGAGGTGAAGGAGAATGGAGAGGGGGGTGGGCAACGGAGGCCCCGTGGAAGGGGGAGAGGGAACTGAGGGGGGGGGAGCACGCCACGAACATCTGCACAGTAGGAGCTCGACCACAAGAAACCTTCCACAGGAAACCCAACCCTGAGACCCCAGGACGTCCGTTGATTTGTTGGTATGGGAACGTCACGCTTTCCATGGCAAAACCATCGAAACCCAAGAAACCCAGGGCACCCTGGAGGCAAGCAGGGTGTCTCTTGGCATGGGTTTCCACTGTGCACAGACACCCGCCGACGAGCCCCACCTGTGCCCTCAGTGAGGATGGCGGTGTGTAACACCGGTGGCTCTTATGTACTGGTTACTCAGGCACCGCCACCATCCCGTGGTTCTGTGTACACAATTTGGGGTGTCGGAGAGAGCAAGGCAACGGGACAAAGAATGTCCCACTCCGGAGAACCTGAACCCAAAAATGTTGACCAGAGAAACGCACGAAGTGCACACGCATACACATCCGGAAATCCGCGCAGACTTCTAGGATCGGCGCTGGACAAATCCCTGGCGCGTGGAGCGCGCCAGGGGGCGGCGCTGGAGGCGCCGCCCAGTGGGCCCGCGCCGATCCAAGAGATCCGCGTGGGCCTCCGAAGCTCGTGCTTGTGCCGTGCCGTGCTCTTCCACTGACGTCTCGCATGTACTCCAGATTTCGTAATAAAGGGAGGGGGGTCTCATTTCGGGGGGGGTCTCTTCCAGGCTATCTTGGAGGACCTGGGGGATTCTGGGGACGATGTTTTGGAGGGTTCTCCCACGGGGGGGGTCTGAAATGGCTTGTCTTGGAGGGTCCAGACCCCCTCCCTTTTATCACGAAATCTGGAGTACTCGCTTACACGCAAGAGTGACCCCGGGCAGGGGTGACCTTTGGTGCGCGGCTTTCGGGTGCCGCGGGAGGCAAGGTTCGAGCGCGCGGGCCGGTGCTGAGGCCACCTATGTGTTGAGCAGGGGCCGACTGTCCTGCCTGGCGTTCCTATAGCCCCACCACGAAATGCCCTAAGAACAGAGGACTGTTGGCCAGCGTGGACCCCAAACAGTGTGCGTCTAGCAATCCACGGTGTGCAGCTTGTGCGAAGCACTATATCTTGTAGCATATACGTTGCGCAGTATAAGTTGTACAATCTACGTTGAACAACATATGTGATGCGATTTATGGGGCACGATCTTTTGTCCACGGAGAGATTGCTTAATTTTTTGCCCACGGACACAACGGGCGAAAACAAACTACATCGCGAGTCAACAAGTCGCAAGGCAAACCAGGACCAACGAACGAGCCGACCTGCAGTAAGCAAACTCATGCAATGAACCGTGGCCTGAACAACAAATCGACCGTGCACCTGCGAGAGGAAGGAGAACGAAGGCAAGGGAGCGGGAGGAGGTCGGACATTCGAAAACTTCACCCTTCGAGTAACCCGTGCAGTCAGTGGCGATGCGTGGCAGAGACGGACCAGTGGATTGAACTATAGATATTACATAGATATACAGAACGCCAAGAGGAGAGGGGGGGAGGACGAGGAGGAGGAGGAGGAAGGCGGGGAGATAGGCGGAGGACCAACCAGCCCAGATGACCACCTGGAGGGGCATTCGTACTTACCTGCCACACGCGAGCCGTTGCACGCGACCAGGGAATGGAAACGGGCAGACGTGCAAGATAATGTGTGTGAGGCGAAACCCCGTGACTGACCACGGGAGTTGAAGCCCAGACGAACAAACACAAGAAAAGAGACTTATACTGATACGGGGAAAGGCGGGTGGACCAGGAACAAAGCTGCAATGATACGAAACGTGCGCGACCCCGCAGCACATATCTATCTAGCGGAATACATGTGGACCCAGATAACTGGTGCAACCTACGTTGTGCAAACTATCTTCAGCGATCTATGGTGTGCCATCTACGTTGTGCGATATATGTGGTGCGATCTGCTTGGCGCACCCTATGTGGAACAACCAAAGTGGTGCCATCCACGCTGCGAAACCTATATTATGCAACCGATGATGTGCAACGAATGTGAAAGAACATGCGTGGCGCAATATACGTTATGCACTTTTGGTCACGCAATCTACGTGGTGCAATCCACCCTGACGAAGTTGAAGTCGTCAACTCCACTGCTCGCGCATCCATCCCACCCACCCACCCGCAGCTTGGCTTGCAAAACCCATGCGACGATGATTGCGATGACTGTTTCGCGCTGGTTGGCGCACCGCTCCGGCTGCTCAAGCGCGCGCAGACTCGTGCGCAGAGCGGCCAGGTAGTCTGGCGCGACCGACGCGGCCGCGGTGGCGCTGACCGCTGGGGACTGCCCAAGCGCATCTCGCTGGCCGCGCTGACGCACGAACGCTTCAGTGCGAGTCGATGAATCGGGCGGGCGCGGTACCATACTCGATGCGATGCTGGTGGCCACGATGACGATGACGACGGCAAGGCCAATGACGGCACCAATGCTGATCACTACGGAGATGGTGTCCACATGTGAACGATGAATGTTTGGGAGAAACCTCGACATGCGCGCGGGGCCGCCGCGCGCGAGTGGCACGCATTGTTTTGTTTCGACGGGGATCGTGCCCCCCACCCCCACAGCACGCGCGCAAGGGCGTTCGAAAGATTACGACATGCGCGCGCGAGGCCCGCTTGGTCGCATGTGATGAACAGATTGAAAGACCGATGGGCTGCGTTTTTTTTGACTGTTTAACAAAAGCGCGCGCGTGTGGAACCGTGTGTTACACATGTTTCCTGGACAATCGATTATGACACCCTTGCGTAACCGAACGTTGTTGAAGGATTCCAGCATGCGCGTGCGTCAACGCTCGCGGGTGCATGCCGTCCCTTCTTTTGCAAGGGGTTCTTGCAAACGGATCAGATTTGATAAACGAGGGCAAGCGTAGCATTACTTAACGATGTTGGTGAGGAGTCTCGGCCTAGCTGGGACGGCACGGTGTCATATTCAAAATATAATGAGGTGTAGAACCGTATATATTATGCACAGCCCCTGGGGGAGTCCGGGGGGGGGGATCCGAATTCCGTGTTAAAAACAAGCTCTGACTTGTGCAAACTAGGCTGAGCAGCGCGAGGCGGCGACGAGTGGCGACGGCGACAGCAAGGGAGGAGAACGACAGACAGGCCTAGTCATTTACGGGCGGCGACGAGGCGGGGCGGCGACGGCGACAACATACCCGCCATACCAGCAGACAGGCCCAGCTCCTCAAACCAGAATTCAGAATCCCCTCTTGCAAACACTGTTTGCGGAATGTTCTAAGAACGTAAGCGGTGCTCTTAGAGCATGAACCTGATGTGTTCAGACCAAACGGCCCCCCACAAAACATGTTCTAACAACACAACGTTGCGCGAACCACGAAGTGCTCTGACAGCATGGAATGGTGAGCCTGCTGTGCGAGCCAAGAATTTTTACCACTGCGCGACTGTGGGCCAACACCAGCGGTCGCTCTGGCGATGGCTCACACCCTCACACGCAGCCGATGTACGTCCGCCGCCTTCCCCCGACCTCCCCTTGCACCGCGCCCAATACACCTTCAGGACGGACGCTTCGTGATGGCCTACAATAGAAACCAACCAACATGCGGCGCATGATGTGGCGATTGATACCGAAAACTGGTTCCAAGAGGCTACGCAGCGGGGGTGGCAGAGCTGCTGGGTCACGAAGGCGTTTGCCTTGCGGACCCCGCAGTCCACCCTCCCGCTTCTGCGGAAGCGGCCTTGGGGAGAGGCGCCCATGGATCCCTCTGGGGCGCGGGCGGCCATCCAGCAACGCCGAAAAGCAGCGATTTGCATATTACTGCGAGATTCGATAACGCCGTCGGGCGAGGGAGAAAGAAGAACTTCGCCCACGCCGCACGGCCGACGACGAAACGTAATCCACCCAAAATGACCGGTCGGCGGAACTCGGGGCAACCCCGAAATCGCCCCGAAGCCCCGCCTAGAGACTTGCCGCGAAGGAGAAGGAGGGCCGCAGGCCGGAGGCGCACCCTCGCAGGGCAGAGGGCCCGAGAGGTCACTGCAAACGGTCTGTCTTTCGCGACCATCAGAGGTACGCAGCGAGAGATGCCGTGAGCGGGCGCTCTCACGATAAACAGCAACTTGTGGCGATGAGAAGACCACTCAACAACCGGAAGTGAGCTGATAACCAGGAGTACGCCCTGAGTGAGGGAATGCCCGAGAGCGAGAGCTAGGAAATCAACGCGCATGTCTCGGGTCGGGCGAAAGGGGGGGATAGCAAAGGGGGGGTTTGAGAATCAGCTCACGTAGCTGATTTTTCCAGCGCCTCCCGGCGCCGGGAGCGGCCATGTAATCGAGGAATTGGCCCTTCGGTGAGGCCGAAAACAGCTGCATGCAGCAAATTTCGTAACCCCCCCTTTCCCAATCCCCCCCTTTCGCCCGACCCGAATGTCACCTATCATGATATCAACAGCGAAGCGACGACGGCAACTGGGGAGTATAAGAACCAGCTCCAAAGACGCACCGTGCGGAGTACCCGCCGGGGGCGCTGCGCCTGCCCCTTGTGTCCTTGCGCCTCCCAGTAGCTCGAATGCCTTTTTGCTCACAGCACGTGGCAGTTCTGACCTATCAGGCCGCTGGTCAGCGCTCACCGTACCGACACGGAACGACAAATAGAAGTGCACCATACAATGGTCACAGTAGTAGTGCCCAAACGTGCGCACGACCAGAAATGTCACTCATCTCGTTGCGTACCAGCAGGCGTGGAAGTTCACAGCGGCAAAAGACGTGATTGGCCAACGCTGCGAGGTCTAATTTGCCCACAGCCGTAGGCGAAGACATGGCTGCCCTCGGTGATCGCAATATCATCCTGATTCTCGTATTGGGTGGTCGAGGCGTTGCTGGATACCGTGGCGACATTGACAGACGGCGCACGGAAGCCATTGCGCACGGTCGGGCTGGGAAGTGCGGCCCACCTCGGCAAGGGGGCGACCGAGGAATCCTTGAGCCGATAAGGCTTCCCCCGGCCTTCCGCTGGCTACGGTGCCAGGGGCAGAGAGGGATTTGGCTTGACGTCGCCGGGCGCTGGCGAGGCCCCTCAGAGTCCCTCTCGAGCGACCCGAACGGGGCCAGGGGCAGAGGGGGGATTATGTTTGACATCAACGGCCGCTGGTGATACCCCATCAGGGGAGGCGATCCTGCGCTCGAAAGCTGGAGAGGCATGGAACGGAGAGTTACGGTCCTGCGGGGGGGACCTCTAGGGAGAGGGAGCAAAGGCGGCAGTGTGAGAGAAAGAGTGTGTGTATGTGTGTATATGTATGTGTATGTGTGTATGTTTGAATGTGTGTATGTGTAGGCGCGTATGTGTGTATGTGTGTATGTGTATGCGTATATGTGTGTATGGTTGTATGTGTATGTGTATGTATGTGTGCATGCGTATGTGTGAATGTGTATGTGTATGTGTGTATGTGTATGTGTATGTGTGTACGTGTATATGTGCGTGCTTATGATGGTGTGTGTGCGTGTATGTGTGTATGTGTGTAAGTGTGTATGTGTATGCATGTGAATGTGTGTATGTGTGTTTATGTGTACAGATGTGTATGTGTGTGCATATATGTATGTGTATGCGTGTATATGTATGTGTGTGCGTGTATGTGCATGTGTGTATGTGTATGTTTGTGTGTATGTGCGTATACGTGTAAGTGTGCATGTGTGTGAGCGTGTGTACATGTTTATGTGTGTATGTGTGTGCATGTGTATGTGTGTCTATATGTAGGTTGTATGTGAATGTTTGCGTATGTGTGCATGTGTGCTTGTTTGTGAGTGTGTATGTGTGCATGTGCGTGCGTGTGTGTGTGTGTGTGTGGGTGGGGGTCTGTGTGTCTGTGTGTCAGTGTGCCGGTGTGCCTGAGTGCGTGCGTGCGTGCGTGCGTGCGTGCGTGCGTGCGTGCGTGCGTGCGTGCGTGCGTGCGTGCGTGCGTGCGTGCGTGCGTGCGTGCGTGCGTGCGTGCGTGCGTGCGTGCGTGCGTGCGTGCGTGCGTGCGTGCGTGCGTGCGTGCGTGCGTGCGTGCGTGCGTGCGTGCGTGCGTGCGTGCGTGCGTGCGTGCGTGCGTGCGTGCGTGCGTGCGTGCGTGCGTGCGTGCGTGCGTGTGTGCGTGTGTGTGTGTGTGTGTGTGTGTGTGTGTGTGGTTGTTCATGTGTGTACGTGTGCGCGTGCGTGTGCGTGTGCGTGTGCGTGTGCGTGTGCGTGTCCGTGTGCGTGTGCGTGCGCGGGTGCGGGTGCGGGTGGGGGTGCGGGTGTGCGTGCGTGCGTGGATGCGTGCGTGCGTGCGTGCGTGTGTGTGTGTGTGTGTGCACGTGCGCGCGTGCGTGCGTCTGCGCGTGTGCGTGCGTGCGTGTGTGTGTGTGTCTTTGTGCGCGCGTGCGCGTGTATGTGTGCGTGCGTGCGCGTGTTCCTCCTCGGTTGCCTGGCCGCTGCATGTCTACGTTTGGGATTACTGTCCCTCTGGCACGCCATCCATCGGTAGCACTTTACAGTGTGCGACGTCTCGTACACTATGCCTTCGACAAAGTTCGATCGCAATCAGCACGTCCGTCTGCTGCTGCCGCGCTTGGTGACCCTCTGCGCCCCCGACTGTGTGTGAATGTGCGTGTGTGTTGTGTGTGTCCGTGTCCGTGTGAGTGTGCGTCTGCGTGTGTTTGTGCTTGTGCGTGTGCGTGCGTGCGTGTGCGTGTGCGTGTGCGTGTGCGTGTGCGTGTGTGTGTGTGTGTGTTTGTGTGCGTGCGTACGTGAGTGTGTGCGTGAGTGTGTGTCTGTGCGTCTGTGTGTGCGTGTCTGTGTTTGTGTGAGTGTCTGTGTGTGTGGCTGTGTGTGTGTCTGTGTGTGTGTCTGTGTGTGTCTGTGTGTGCGTGCGTACGTGAGTGCGTGCGTGCATGTGTTTTTGTGTGTGTGTGCGTGCGTGCGTGCGTGTGTGTGTGTGGAGTGCGCTGTGTGTGAGAGAGAGAGAGCAGGTGTGTGTACGAATTTGTGTGTAAATGTGGGTCTGTGTGAGTATCTGTGTCTGTGTCTGTGTCTGTGCCTCTGTGTGACGGTGTGTGTGTCTGTGCCTCTGTGTGACGGTGTGTGTGTGTGTGTGTGCCAGTGTGTTTGTGTGTCTGTGTGTCAGTGTGTCTGTGTGCCTGCGTGTCTGTGTCTGCGTGTCTGTGTGCCTGTGTGTTTGCGTGTCTGCGTGTCCGTGTGTCTGTGTCTGCGCGTCTGTGTGTGAGCCGCGGATGCAGGCAGAGAGACGAAGGGCAACCGCAGGATGACGGGGAGGAGGGAGGAGGGAGGAGGAGGAAGGGGAGGACGTGGCGCCATCCCCCTCCTCCTGTCTCGAGGAGACAGAGGGAGAGACAGAGAGGAAGAGAGAGAGGAAGCAGGGGAGACAGCAGGGATAGGAGGCGGGGCAGAGAAGGGCGGGGCGAGCGAGGCGATCCCAAGGCGTGGAGAGGGTGGGGGAGGGCTGGGAGGCGGCAGGGAGGGCAGGCGGGCAGGCGTCGCGCGCTGCCTCGACGTGGGCGCCATGGCCTCGCAGACACGGAACAGCGGGAATCTAAGGTCGGTAGATCGTGGGGCTTCTGATGGGCCAGCTTCCCACCACCGCTGCCGCAGGCAGGACGGGGGAGAAGTGAGGATGGGGAGGTCCTCCTCCTCACCTCCTCCTCCTCCTCCTCCTCCTCCTCCTCCTCCTCCTCCTCCTCCTCCTCCTCCTCCTCCTTCCTCCTCCCCTCCTCCTCCTCCTCCTCCTCCTCCTCCTCTCCTCCTCCTCCTCCTCTCCTCCTCCTCCTCCCTCCTCCTCCTCCTCCTCCTCCTCCTCCTCCTCCTCCTCCTCCCTCCTCTCCTCCTCCTCCTCCTCCTCCCTCCTCCTCCTCCTCCTCCCTCCTCCTCCTCCTCCTCTCCTCCTCCTCCTCCTCCTCCCTCCTCCTCCCTCCTCCTCCTCTCCCCCTCTCTTCCACGGTGGTGGTGGTGCTGGAAGACCGGCCCATCCGCTTTGTGCGGCGACGGGGACTGCCACTCGGGGTCTCGGGCAGAGCGGCTGCGCGGCGGGGCGGGGCGGCGGGGCTCGGCGCGGGGAGGGCGGGGAGGGGGAGGGAGGGCGCATATGGGGCCGGGTGAACTCGCCACGTGATGCGGCGTTCCCACCCCTCCTCTTCCCCTCCTCCTCCTCCTCCTCCTCCTCCTCCTCCTCCTCCTCCTCCTGCTCCCTCCCTCCTCCTCCTCCTCCTCCTCCTCCTCCTCCTCCTCCTCCCCCTCTTCCTCCTCCTCCTCCGCCTCCCTCCTCCTCCTCCTCCTCCTCCTCCCCTCCTCCTCCTCCTCCTCCTCCTCTTTCTCTGTTCCTTCTTATTATATTCGTCTCTTCGTATTCGTTTTCTTCTGCAGATTCCTCCTCCTCAGATTCCTCTTCGTGTTTCCTGCCCCTCCTCAATCATAATCATCATCACATCATCACCACCATCATCATCATCATCATCATCATCATCATCACCACCACCACCACCACCACCACCATCATCATCATCATCATCATCATCATCATCATCAGCAGCAGCAGCATCATCAGCAGCAGCAGCAGCATCATCATCATCATCATCATCATCATCATCATAATCATCATCATCATCAGCATCAGCATCATCATCATCATCATCATCATTATCATTAGCATCATCAGCAGCAGCATCATCAGCAGCATCGCCAATGTCATTATCAGCATCATCAGCATCATCATTATGAGCATCATCATCAGCAGCAGCATGAGCATTCGCTCCTCCTCCTCATCATCCTCATCATCGTCCGCAGCAGCAGCAGCACCATCATCATCGGCAGCATCAGCATCGGCATCATCATCATCATCATCATCATCATCATCATCATCATCACCACCATCATCACCACCACCACCATCAATATCACCATCATCATCATCGTCATCATCACCACCATCATAAGCATCATCACCATCAGCAGCATCATCAGCATCATCATCGGCATTGTCATCACCACCATCAGCAGCAGCAGCATCATCAGCATCATCAGTAGCATCAGTAGCATTAGTAGCATCATCATCATCAGCAGCATCATCATCACCATCATCATCATCATCAGCAGCATCAGCATCAGCATCAGCATCAGCATCAGCATCAGCATCAGCATCATCATCCTCTCGTCCTCAACGTAACAAGCATCAGTAGCAGCACCCAGGACGAGATCTTCATCCTAAATCGTCCGTGGAGGGCCCAGAGAGGCAAAAAGCGGTGAAACACCTAAGGCCCCGTTGTCCTCAGGACACATTCTCCCCATGGCAAACCTCCTCCTCCAATTCGCATCGCGTGACGGATCCAAGTTGCAGGCAAAAGCAGAAGATCGAGCATGAACTGTCGGTGGTCCACGCGGAGTTCTTGGATCGGCACTGGCCCCCTCCCCCTTCCCTGGCGCACGGAGCGCGCCTGGGACGGCGCCGGAGGCGCCGCCAGGGGGGGGCCCATCGCAGATCCAAGAGATCCGCTCGAGCCTTCGAAGGTGAGGGGAGGCAAGGGGGAGTCTCTCTAGGAGATTCTGCTGGATTCTGCTGGTCATACCCCTGAAAGTTGACTCACAACTATCGGCGGCGAGCGAAGCTGCTCCTACCCCAGGCCGTCCCTGGGCGATACGGTTTAGCTTTCAAAAGGGCTCCCCTGTGGTCGGGCGACCTCCTTCCATCAGGCGCCTCAAACGTCCAGCCATTACTCGGGCGTTTCCCGCGAGACAGACCGACCGCAAACCGTCCCTCCAGGGTAGGGAAGGGGGGTCCCTCGAGGGGAGGGGGTGTCCCTCTAGGAGGAGGGGAGGGGATGGTCCCCTGTGCTCCTGGTGACCCTTCTTCCTGGACGGGGGGGGGGGCCTCTCCGCCTGTGCGCCCCGCGGGCAGAGCCGCGAGGAGGGGAGGAGGGGGACGAGGTAGGAGGGCGGAGGGGGGGGAGACTCAGCGGACGGAGCACGGACAAAAAAAATACCTTTCCGCCGTCAGGGACGCCTGCACCAGGACGGCTGGAAAGTTTACTCATACGGTGGCAAGTCGGGGTGCAAACTGTCCAGCCGCCTGGGGGCAGGCGTCCGAATGGGGTCCCGCTCCATCGAAACAGCGTGCTCGACAGGGGTGCGTCCGAATGCCCTCCTGGGGGTGTGGTCTCGAGTTCCCCTTCGTTGCTGCGCGGCCAGTTTCTTGGGGGGGAACTCGGGGACTGGGGGCCAGAACTCGCCTGTCACACAGTGGGCAAGGGGACGGGCAAAGGAGGGCCTCCCTAGCCCAGGCAGACGCCAGCGGGCTGGGGGGGCAGGTGGCCCACCCCGGAAACCCCGAGTCCACGAGTGCTGGCGTCTCACCTTGACTTCCTTCGGGCCCAGTGCCCCCTCCTGAGTCAGGCTCCAAGAGGCTTCGTGAAGGGCTTCTCCAGAGTTCGTGATACGAGGGAGGGAGTCAAAACCCTCCCAGACGAGCAGTGTTAGACCCCCCCCAGACCAGCCACGAAAGGGTGGCCTTGCGCCCAGACCCCCCTGGAAACCTCCAAGACAGCTCCGATCAGACCCCGCCCCAAATCAGACCCCCCTTTTGTGATGAAAAACGGAGTAGCTGAAAGGCCCGCCGCAATCGCGGCGACATCGAATCACCCATCTTCGGCGGCAACTCATGAGAGCCTCCCATACCATTTTGTCGGCTCTTGCGAATCGACGCTAGCCGACGCTACATCGGCGCTTCTCGACGCCAAACTGACGCTACATCGACGCTCGCCGACGCTACATCGGCGCTGTCTCGTCGGCCCCCAGGCGCTGATCGACGCCAGTCGACGCTAAAGACAAATGCACGCGAGTACTCGGGGATGGACAGATGGACAGATCCCCCTTTAGTAAAGCGTGGTTTAGTGAAAACGACCTGAGGCCCAAACCTGGCGGGCGCAAGCCTGGAACATAGCGGCCACGGCGCCCTCCCGAGAACCGAAAACGGACAATTCGCTAATCGACGTGTCACTGTTGGGGGTTCTGTCCACCCCCGAGGCACACAAAGCTCCCATGACTTGCTTAGGGGGCCACATGCTAACCCTACCCCTACCCCCCACAACACTTCGAAGTGAACCCCACCCTCCCCCTCAGAACTCGTGGGGGGTAGGGGTAGGGTTCGCATGTGGCCCCCTACAAATGCACGCGGGTACACAAAGCTCCCATGACTGGCTGCCGGACCCCCCAAGTCGATGCGAGAGCCCGCGGAGACGCGCAGAGACCTTCCGCCAGCGGACCCGCCGCCGGCTCGGCTCCGCCAGCTGCGGGCCTGCCGCAGGCCTCCGAGGGCGCGCTGCGCTGAGGGCGCATGCCGCTGCTCCCGGCGCGCCCCACGCCGAGGAGCGCCCCACGCGCTTCCACAGTCGAGAAGGGGTGGAAGGGTTGCGCGCCCGTGCAGGCCTGGAGGAGAGGGAGGAGGAGGAGGAGAAGGAGAGATAGGAGAAGGGGAGGAGAAAGAGGAGGGGAAAGAGGAGGAGAAAGTGGAGGAGGAGGAAGAGGAGGAGGAGGAGGAGGAGGAGGAGGAGGAGGAGGAGGAGGAGGGGGAAGAGGAGGAGGGGGAAGAGGAGGAGGAGGAGGAGGAGGAGGAGGAGAAGGTTCCATAGGTTTTTGAAGGAATTGGGCATTTGCTTATTGTCGGCTTCCCGACGGCCCGAGACGGCCCGAAAGCTCCCAAAGATCGCCCCAAGATCGCCCAAGAGGCCTCCAAGATGGCCGCATGACGGTCCAAGAGATCCTCAAGACGGCCCCAAAAAGAGCCAAGAGGCCTCCCCAAGACGCCCAAGATGGCGTCCAAGACGGCCCTGGAGCACCCCGAGAGGGCCCCAAGTCGGCCCAGAGAGGCCCAAAGACGTCTTCCGATGGCGTCAGACGGGCCAGGCATACCCTCAGGCGGCCAAAGAGGCCCCCGAGAAGCCCCCAAAGGTACCCAAGAGCCCCAAGGAGGCCCCCAAGATGCCTCCAAGAAGCTCCCAGGACGCTCCCAGGAGGCCCCAAAAATGCCCCCAGAGACTCCCAAGACGCCCCATCATACTTATCCTCCTCCTCCTCCTCCTCCTCCTCCTCCTCCTCCTCCTCCTCCTCCTCCTCCTGATCTTCCCCACCATCCTCCCCCAAGTGTTCCCCGAAGTGTTTCCACAGCGGTTGGGGGGAACACATGGTCCGATAGCTTGGCAGAACTCTTGCCACACCGCTCGGCCACATGGGCGATTCCAAGAGGCAGGGGTCGGAGGTGCTTCGCCGCACGCGTCTTGGATACATATATATATATAAATATACATACATATTAATATATAGAGAGAGAGAGAGAGAGAGAGAAAAACAAACAAAAAAAAAAGACAGACAGACAGACAGACAGACAGACAGACAGACAGACAGACAGACAGACAGGCAGACAGACAGACAGACAGACAGACAGACAGACACACAGACAGACAGACAGACAGACAGACAGACAGACAGACAGACAGACAGGCAGGGAGGCAGGCAGGCAGGCAGGCAGGCAGGCTGGCAGGCAGACAGACAGACAGGCAGACTCCGCCCCCGATTGTTTCCCCCAGAGACTTTGGCCCCACGCCTGGCCGCGTGGGCGCCTCCCAGAAGGCATGCCGCGGCGGTGAGGCTTCGATTCTGCGCCACTGCACACGACAGGGCCATGCACGCGCGGGCGCTCGGGAGACAGACGACGGACACGGCGGCGCACCTCCGAGCCGCGAAGCTCCTTCCGCTCTCGCGCGCCCACGCGCTCTCGCGGCCGCGCCAGCACGCGCGCAGACACCAGGCGCACACGTCCTCTGTGGCGCGCCCCGCGCGGCTTGCCGCACCCGTGCGGCTGGACAGGAGGAGGAGGACACGATGCAGCGCTGCGAGTGGCTCCCTGACCTCTGACGGTCAGAAAACTGCTGCCTGGAGTGTCACGGCGGCAGCCCCGGCGACACACACACCATGCCTTACGATCGGATGGCGTGTAGCTCCGCTTCGCGGGACGGGAGGCTGGGAGAGGCTCGGGACGGTGACGCCCGGGGGCCAGAACGTGATCAGCGTGTCGCGCCGCGGCGTGGCGGGCCAGAACTGGCGGCGCGACGGGCTGAGCCCCAAAAAAAAATGTCTCGACAAGCCCCACGACTCCAGACAGTTCCGGAGCTACAAGTTGACTCCCTTTGCGCCTGCAAGGCGCCAAATTCGCCGCAGCGAGGACGAGCTGGATGGCATGCGGGCCTTTTCACCGCAGGCCGCTGCAGTGGCGAGACTGCCCCCCGCGAGGAAGGCAGGCGGTGGCAGCAGCGATAGAACACAAGGAACCGAGGGCGGAAAAGCAGAGGCGAGCAGGCACCGGCAGACTGCCCGAGACCAGACCAGCAGCTGCCAGGACACCTGGTGGCAGCAGTGGGGAAAAGCGCACGGCGACTGCACGGTCCTGAGATGCATGCCCGTAACAACAAGTCGGAAGACGCTTCAGCACGCGATGTTCACAGTGCCAGCGCGCCTGCACCGTCGGCAGCAGAGCTGATGGCCCCGTCCTCGCGAGAGGGTCCGGGAACAGATAGGCAGCGAGAGCACTGCGAGGACAGACCTGGCAGCAGAGTGGGGTGAAACAGGCTGCCAACCTCGCAGGCCTGACAGACGGGCGCTCACTGCGCACTTCAAGCGAGTCGCCCCAGCACGCGATGGTCACGGCGCCGGCGCATCCCCCTGCGGGCACGGGTTTGACACGACGGGTGTCGGAGGAGATGAGGGAAGCCAACAGGAACAGCACGAAAATCTGCACGTGCCAGCACCAGCTGGTCGAGATACCAATGACCTGGCGTGCGGGACCTGGTGGAAGCGGGACTTGGACCGCAGGGTTTTCCCCCAGATCAGCGCCTCCTCCCGAGTCGTTGCCTGAGGATCCCGAGGCCCGACAAGGGCCCTGGGAGCCCGAAAATGGGGAAAACAAGCTCCAGGACAACTTGCCTGCAGAGCCCCAGTTTTATTCATCCTGAGCAGCCATGTTACTCAGGAGAGACAAAAGTACGACTACCACCACCTAGGGGGGTGGCCGCTCCCTCCCCTCGAGCTGGTGGCACCTCCTTCCGGGAACTCTCTGGAGGCATGCCCGGAACGAGGTGCCACCAGCTCGAGAGGGTGGGACAGCCCCCCCCTTAGCTGGTGGTCGTGATACTTTTGTATCTGGTGAGTTACGCCGAAGCACAGATCAGGAATGCGGATCACGCAAATGTCCGACGGCATGCTCCGAGCGTGGAGCCCCGCGCCCATCGAGGGGGGAGCGAGCGCTGACCTCGGCTGGGGCGCGCGCAGGTCACACCCTCCACTCTGCGAGGGCCTCGCCCCCCTGGTGTTCCTCCCAGTCCTCCGGCTTCTCCTCCCTCCTCCCCCTCCTCCTCCTCCTCCTCCTCCTCCTCCTCCTCCTCCTCCTCCTCCTCCTCCCCCTCCTCCTCCTCCTCCTCCTCCTCCTCCTCCTCCTCCTCCTCCTCCTCCTCCTCCTCCTCCTCGACAGGGGGCCTCTGGAACCCAGCAAGCGAGCGAGAGAGAGAGAGAGAAGGAAAGAGAGAGGGAGAGAGGAAGGGAGAGAAGGAGCGAGAGAGAGAGAGAAGGAGAGAGAAGGAGAGAGAGAATGAGAGAGAGGGAGAGAGGGAGGGAGAGAGGGAGAGAGCAGGCTCGCACAGTCAGAAGTCATGCCATCGGAAGTCTGGGGGGGGAGGCTCCTGCCTTGCCGACACGAGGCCTCTCCTAGGAAGCCCACGGAGGACGTACGCGCCCAACCACGTACGTGAATACGGCCCCCCAGTCCACGAGACTGGCCGCGTGATACCATCGTTCGCGCAATGCGTGCTCTCAAACCAGCGTGGGCTCATGCACGTGTGTATGTCCTTCTGTCGCTTCTGACTCTCGAATTGCCCCAAGATTCCAAAGGAGCCCCGGGGCAGCCAGGAGAAACAGGAAACTCCCATGAAATACCGTCTGGCGGGCCAGCTTCTTATGTGATGCGCCCGCTGTAGGAACAAGCATGTCGTCCCAGGCACCCTCCCTGCAGAGCTTTCTGCGCTTATCCAGAAACATTCAGCTAATACTCTACAGCCCCACCATGGGTCAGTGCCTCACAGAAGAGAGAGTTGCTTTAGCCTCGGTTGACACGAATGCAAAGCTGCTGCCAAAGGCTGTTTCACCCGCCTGTGAAAAGGGCAGCAACCCACCACAGGCAAGTCACTGGGGTGAGGGGGCCCTGTAGGTTTTTCCAAGGAGCCTTTGACACGGTGTACGTCCTCGTCCTCATCGTCGTCCTCCTCGTCATCCTCATTCCTTCTCCTCGTCTTTCTCCTCGTCGTCCTCCTCGTCGTCGTCCTACTCGTCCTCCTCCTCGTCCTCCTCCTTTTATCCCAGTTCGCCCTCCTCGTCCTCTTTTGTCCTTCTCCTCCTTCTCCTCCTTCTCCTCCTCCTCTCCGAGATGCCCGGCCGGGCTGCGGGCCGAGCAGCCGGCCTGGCTGGCCAGGATGTGCAGGAGCTGGTCGAGCAGCACCTCCCCGACGACGTCGCTGCCGCACTGGTCGTCGCAGGCGCTGGACCCCCCCTGGCGGAGGAAGGCGGCGGGCGGTGGACGTCGGGCGGCGGGCACGGAAACGAAAGCACGGGCGCTCGACGGATTCAAGGAGAGAGAGAGAGAGGGGGGGGTATACATATATGTGTATACATATATAGAGAGAGAGAGAGAGATGGACAGAGGCATAGAGAGAGAGAGAGAAAGGAAGCACAAGAGGTATATCGAGAGAGAGAGAGAGACAGATACAGAGACCGAAAGAGACAGAGAGAGAGAGAACGAAAAACACATAGAGAGAGAGGGACCGATAACAAACAATCCAGAGAGAGAGAGGAAGATAACAAGAGAGAGAGAGAGAACAATGTAGAGAGAGGGGGAGACCGAGAGAGACAGAGAGAGAGAGAGAGGGAGAGACACAAACAGAGAAGCAGACTGGCTGCTGGCGGAAGGGGGGCAGGGGGGCAGTCGATTCCCCACATGAAGTGTGCTAACCTGAGTGCGGCCCTGGAGGAGGGAGGAGGAGGAGGAGGAGGGCGAGGAGGAGGACGAGGGAGCACGCACACCAGGAGGGGGAAGGATGAGGAGGAGCAGGAGCAGGAGGAGGACGACGACGACGACAACGACGAGGGCTCAGGCCTGCAACGTCCCGACGCTGGCGCAGCGGCTGGTGAGGGCCTGGACCGTCTCGACGGACGGGCGCTCCTGCCGCGCCTCGCGCGGGGGCGCGCGCGCGCGGGCGCGCGGGCAGCTCCGCGGGCCATGCCAGTGGGGACAAGGGGATCGGAAACAGATGCCCGTGCACTCCGATCCGAGGTTCTTCGCCCCGAGGAGGAGGAGGAGGAGGAGGAGGAGGAGGAGGAGGAGGAGGAGGAGGAGGAGGAGGAGGAGGAGGAGGAGGAGGAGGAGGAGGAGGAGGAGGAGGAGAGAGGAGGGAGGAGGAGGAGGAGAGGGAGGAGGAGAGGAGGAGGAGGAGGAGGGGAGGAGGAGGAGGAGGAGGAGGAGGAGGAGGGTGCGCGACCGGATCACAAGGCTGTCCGTGCCGATGCAGCCCCGACCCGACGTGCACTCCGATCCGACCCGGCTCGTCAATCCGATGCACGAGCGGCGCGCCTGGGGGGAAGGCAGAGGAGGCCGGCCTTCTCAGAAGGCGACGGGGACTTTCGGGCGAGCGGGCAGCTTCGCGACGGGCAGCCCCTGCGCCCCCCTCGGGTAGAACAAAAAACGGGCGGGCCAGCAATGCAGAGGCCTCCCAAACGCGGTCGGAACAGATTGGGTCGGAGGACCGCGCCGCATCGCCGATGCATCGGCGATGCATCGAGGACGTCGGCGTGGAAAAAACCGGGCTCCGCATCCAGCCGAATCGCCAAGGCATCGGCGATGCGGCGCGACCCTCCGACGCCATCTGCTCGGATCCCACCCGGGCGGCCCAGGGTACGAAAATTACGCTACCGAGGAACCCCACATACTTATATGATGGCTGGAGTGATGATAGCTGAAAAGAAGCATGTGAGAATGATGTTGGTGGCCGTTCCCTGCGCGCCCCCTCTGATGTCGAGAAAATGACACGCCTGCTGCGCCCTGCGCGCCTGCAGCGCATAGAGACCGCACCCCACGCGCACCCCCCTCTGTTATCGAGACTTTGCCACGCCTGCCGCGCCCTGCGCGCCTGAAACGCATAGAGACCGCACCCCCTGTGACCCCCTCTGGTGTCGAGAAAGTGCCGCGCCTGCCATGCCCTGCGCGCCTGTAACGCATAGAGACCGCACCCCCTGCGCACCCTCCTGGTGTCGAGAAAATGCCGCGCCTGCCGTGCCCTGCGCGCCTGCAACGCATAGAAACCGCACCCCCTGTTCACCCCCTCTGGTGTCGAGAAAGTGCCACGCCTGCCGCGCCCTGCGCGCCTGCAACGCATAGAGACCGCATCCCCTGCGCACCCTCCTGGTGTCGAGAAAATGCCGCGCCTGCCGTGCCCGCGCCTGCAGCGCATAGAGACCGCACCCCCTGTTCACCCCCTCCGGTGTCGAGAATTCCCACGCCTGCCGCGCCCTGCGCGCCTGCAGCGCATAGAGACCGCACCCCCTGTTCACCCCCTCTGGTGTCGAGAATTCCCACGCCTGCCGCGCCCTGCGCGCCTGCAGTGCATAGAGACCGCACCCCCTGCGCACCCTCCTGGTGTCGACAAAATGCCGCGCCTGCCGTGCCCTGCGCGCCTGCAACGCATAGAGACCGCACCCCCTGTGCACCCTCCTGGTGTCGAGAATTCCCACGCCTGCCGTGCCGTGCGCGCCTGCCACGCATAGAGACCGCACCCCCTGCGCACCCTCCTGGTGTCGAGAAACTGCCGCGCCTGCCGTGCCTTGCGCGCCTAGAGACCGCACCCCCTGCGCACCTTCCTGGTGTCGAGAAAATGCCGCGCCTGCCGTGCCCTGCGCGCCTGCAACGCATAGAGACCGCACCCCCTGTGCACCCCCTCTGGTGTCGAGAAAGTGCCGAGGCGCCTGCCGTGCCCTGCGCGCCTGCAGCGCATAGAGACCGCACCCCCTGCGCACCCTGGTGGTGTCGAGAAAATGCCGCGCCTGCCGTGCTCTCCCTTTTCTTCTCTTCCAGCCGCAGGTGCAGCGCAGCTGGGAAGAGAAGGAGAGGGAGGGGGAGGAGGAGGAGACGCGGGTGAGACGCGGAAGGGAAAAGAAAACCAGAACCCCACGAAGCATGTGGGGAATCAAGCGGTGGGCGAGCCGGCCCGCGAGGCTGCTCTGCCCAGCGCCTCCTGGAGCTGAGAGGCGCCGTGGGCACCGAGGGAGGCGGCGGCGGGGCCGAAGCCGGCTGCCCGCAGCAGACGGCGTTGCCCACCCCTGGCCCGCGCGTCGCGGCTCGGCGCCCCGCCGCGGCCGTGCGGGGGGCGGTTCAGGCAGCCCCGGAAGGCCCGCGGCGAGTCGCAGAGAGCTGGTGGGCGGCATCCCGAGGCCGGAAGCCCGGCGAAAGCACCAAAATTAGGTCGGGCACGTCGCCCTACAGCCAGGGCCTTGGCATAAGGAGCCCTAAATAAGGAACGAGGCCCCT
Source organism: Prorocentrum cordatum (assembly GCA_963575745.1). Taxonomy (NCBI): domain Eukaryota; class Dinophyceae; order Prorocentrales; family Prorocentraceae; genus Prorocentrum; species Prorocentrum cordatum. Next base: position 44,930 of record CAUYUJ010000853.1, read on the forward strand.
TTTTCTTCCATA
>CAUYUJ010000853.1:45041-80041 GCA_963575745.1 Prorocentrum cordatum
TCATCATCATCATAATCATCATCGTCATCATCATCATCATCATCATCATCACCATCATCTTCATCAGCATCATCATCATCATCAACGTCATCCTCCACACCAGCATCATCATCATCAACATCATCATAATCATCATCATCAGCACCATCATCATCATCATCATCATCGTCATCATCGTCATCATCAGCATCAGCATCATCATCAGCATCATCATAATCATCATCATCATCATCAGTATCAGCATCAGCATCTGCATCATCATCAGCATCAGCATCATCATCAACATCATCATAATCATCAGCATCATCAGTATCAGCAACATCATTATCATCATCAGCATCATCACCACCACCATCATCATCAGCATCAGCATCAGCATCACCAGCATCACCATCATCAGCATCATCAGCATCATCATCATCATTATCATCATCATCAGCATCGTCATCATCATCATCATCATCATAATCCTCATCAGCATCAGCATCAGCATCAGCATCAGCATCAGCATCAGCATCATCATCATCAGCATCATCATCATCATCATCATCATCATCATCATCATCATCGTCATCATGTTCCTCCTTTTCCTCCCCAATGCCACTCCCCCCTGCCCCGTTTGTATTCCTGTTCTCTGCCCCCCTTCCTTCTCCTCCTCCTCCTCCTCCTCAGCCTCCCTCCCCATCCTGCTCCCACTCAGACTTTCCCTTCGCTTCTTCCTACTGCCCCTCCTCCGCCTCCTCTTTCGCCGCCGTCCCAACCTCCGCCTCATCCTCCTCATCCATCTCCTCCTCTCCCTGCCCAGTCCCCCTGCGCCGTTCCTCCTGTCCCCTTCCCCCCGTTCTCCTCCCCCTCCTTACGTTCCTCCTCCTCCTCCTCCTCCTCCTCCTCCTCTCTCGTCCTCCTCCTCCTCCTCCTCCTCCTCCTCCTCCTCCTCCTCCTCCTCCTACTCCATAGTCCTCCTCCTCCTCCTCCTCTCCTCCTCCTCCTCCTCCTCCTCTCTCCTTCTCCTCCTCCTCCTCCTCCTCCTCCTCCCTCCTCCTCCTCCTCCTCCTACCTCTACTCCTCCTCCCCCTCCTCCTCCTCCTCCCCTCCTCCTCCTCCTACTCCTACTCCTCCTCCTCCTCCTCCTCCTCCTCCTCCTCCTCCTCCTCCTCCTCCTCCTCCTCCTCCTCCCCCTCACTCGCTCGCTCGCTCGCCTGAGGGCCAAGAGATTCGCAGCCCATGCGTAAAGGAGACAAGGACGGCGAAGACTGTACCCCCATACCCGATCATGCACATGCAAAGGACAAGGAGGGCAAGACGGACTCGGACGCAGTGCGGCCCTGAGGGTCAGCCGCTGAAGCACCATGGACGCACACAAGGGCCTCCGCAATTACCCTCAACGGGGCGGTGGTAGCCCTTCCAGTGCACATGAGAGGCGGTGGCAAATGTCCACACTAATGATGTCGCATCCATTGACGCATTCATGGGCAGAGATTCTCCCTCAGGGCGGGGATGTTCGCCCAGAGCATAAAGATGGTGAGGCGGTACAGGGACCCAGTAACACAGAGATCCACAACCGCAGAGTTGACCCCGCCAGGCTCACGAATAGAGAGAGCACCAGCCAAGTCCGACCAACGAGGTAGATCAACGCCACCGGGGGCCACAGGACCAAGCCACACCACGAGCACACATGCCATCCACGCCAGAACGAAGAGACCCCTAGAGCGCCACAACTACACAGTTTGGTACAAGACCTCATCCTTGCGGGCATCGCCCATGGCCCGTAGCCCCCAAGGGGGCGCACGAAAACGGCTGGCATGCCGGCATGCCCGCCTCCAGGACGAGGTTGGCGGCCCGAGGGAATGCACAAGCAGGATGGGGGAAGGGCAGAGGGGCACCGACGAAACAGACGCTATCCTTGTCATCGTCGTCCTCCTCCTCCTCCTCCTCCTCCTCCAACTCCAACTCATGTTTCTCCTGCCCCTTGTGGTCCGCCGTCTCCTCCTCCTCCTCCTCCTCCTCCTCCTCCTCCTCCTCCTCAGCCTCCTCCTCCGCCTCCTCCTCCTTCTCCTCCTCCACCTCAGCTTCCTCCTACGCCTCCTCCTCCTCCTTATCCATATCCTCCTCCCTCCCTCCTCCTCCTCCCTCTCTCCTCCTCCTCCTGCCCTCCTACTCTCCTCCTCCTCCTCCTCCTCGCCTCCTCCGCCTCCTCCTCCTCCTCCTCCTCCTCCTCCTCCTCCTTCTCCTCACTCTCCTCCTCTCCTCCTTCCTCCTCTCCTCCTCCTCCTCTCTCCTCCTCCTCCTCCTCCTCTCTCCTCCTCCCTCCTCCTCCTCCTCCCTCCTCCTCTCCCTCCCACCTCCTCCTCTCCTCCCCCTCCTCCTTCTCCTCCTGTCTGCGCCTCCCTCCTATTATCCTCCTCCTCCTCCTCCTCCTCCTCCTCCTCCTCCTCCTCCCCTCATTCTGCTCATCATCCTCTCCTCATCCTCCTCCTCCTTCTCCCCCCATCCTCCTCCTTTCTCCTCTCCTCAGCAGCAGCAGCAGCGCCATCAACCGAATCAGCGTCAGCGTCAGCATCAGCATCATCATCATCATCATCATCATCATCATCATCATCATCATCATCATCATCATCATCATCATCATCATCATCATCATCATCATCATCATCATCATCATCATCATCATCATCATCATCATCATCGTCATCAATCATCATCATCATTATCATCATCATCATCATCAGCATCATCATCATCATCGTCATCATCATCATCATCATCACCATCATCATAATCATCATCATCATCATCATCAGCACCATCAGCATCATCATCATCAGCAGCATCATCATCAGCAACATCATCCTCATCATCATCATCATCATCACCATCATCAGCATCATCATCATCATCATCACCATCATCAGCATCATCATCATCATCATCATCATCGTCATCATCATCATCAGCATCATCACCATCATCATCATCATCCATCATCATCATGATCAGCATCAGCATCATAATCATCAGCATCATCTTCATCATCAGCAGCAGCATCATCATCCATCATATTCATCATGATCTTCAGCATCATCATAATCATCATCATGATCATCAACATCAGCTGCAGCATCAGCATCCTCATCGGCATCATCAGCATCATCTTCAGCAGCATCATCATCAGCACCAGCATCATCAGCATCATCAGCATCAGCATCATCAAAATCATCATCAACAGCGGCAGCATCATCATCAGCTCAGCAGCATCATAATCATCGTCATCATCATCAACAGATTCATCCGCATCAGCATCATCATATCATTATCATCATCAGCAACTGTGTCGTCGCCACCATCGGCAACATCAGTACCATCATCATCAGCATCATCATCAGCAGCAGCACCGGCTTCGTCCTCATCATCATAAGAATTAGCATCATCATCATCAGCAGCATCATCACCAGCATCATCCTCATCAACATCAGCATCGTCATCATCATCAGCATCATCATCCCGCTCCTCCTCCTCCTCCTATTCCTCCTCTTCCGTATCATCCTCATATTTCGTCGCACGTTTGTTTCTGCTACCCAGCTATCCGGCTGTCCTGCTCTCCTCGCCACTGCCCCTGGCCTCAGATCCCAAACCAAGTCAGTCATCCACACACAATCGATTTTCACACGACGATCAAGCGCGTTATGTTGTAATCATTGCGGTGCCCGTTCGGACAGACATCCCAGGCAGCGTTTGCAGGCGCAGCATCACCGAGTGGTCGTTGGCACCAAGCCCATGTCGCTTCAATCCGTAGCACCACACGCACCTGGTGATCGCTGGAAAACAATGCGCAGCGCGCGGTGCCATACCTATATAACATGTGTATATACATATAGACAGATTGGATCAGTCGACGTATTCCTTCAAACACATGTCGTTGTTTGTGCCTGGCCACGCCACTTGTTCGCCACAAGATCTATAGAATCGATCGCAATGCCGCCACACAACTAGTCGCAGAAGCCCTCCGCGCCTGTGACATTTCGAGCACTTGGTGGTTGCGCGTGCACCCGTCAAGTTCCTCAGAGCGCCTGACGTTATACCCAGGGCTGCGACCTGCCCATAGCTTATGGCGCATGCTGATCCGCCCGCAGCGCAGTTCGCAGACAGGGCAAGCGCCAGGCCCGCCCAATTGCAGGGAACAGCCACCGAGAAGGATGTGTATACCCAGAGCTTCCCTTCCGAGCCCATTCGTCGCCCGGGCCCGTTCGGCTTCCCAACGGACGCAAGATCAAGCCCCTCCGGCCCCCGAGCGGGCGAGAAGTCCACCGGCATCCTGGATTTGAGCACGTTCGGCTGCCTCTTCGGCAGCCGCAGGGGCTCACGCGCCGAATGAGCTCCGAAGCGGCCTCGGGCGTAGGCCGAAGCGCAGCCAGGCTCGCAGAGAGGTGATGGTAGAATTGGTCGAAGGCAGAGGGAACATTTTTCCGTCGGCGGCGAGGCAGAGGCAGTCCGCTCCAGCGTGTGGCTATTCGGGGCAACCGAAAGGCCAATTGCACGGCGTGCAAAAGCGAGGAAGAAGACAAGGGCGGCCGCGCGGGGAGGGGGGGGGGGGAAATCGCTCAGACCGCAGACGGAAAATCCCCGTGTTCCAGAGGGCCGGTTTGCGCACAACGCCACCTGTGAACTCCGGCGGCTCGGCGGTGATGGCGTAGCCCAGAAGGGCAACGATGACGATAACGAGGACGAGGAAGAGGGCATCTCCTTCTCCGCCACCTCCTCGTGATCATCATCAGAATCACCATCATCATCAGCAGCCGCAGCAGCACTCACATCACCACATAATCGGCATGAGCAGCATCATCATCATCATCATCAGCAGCATCATCATCATCATCAGCATCATCATCAGCATCATCATCAGATCATCCTCATCATCAGCAGCAGCATCACCATCATCATCAGCATCAGCATCATCATCAGCAGCATCATCATCAGCAGCAGCATACTCCTGGTCATCCTCATCATCATCCTCATCATCCTCATCATCCTCATCATCATCATCATCATCATCATCATCATCATCATCATCATCATCATCATCATCATCATCCGCATCATCATCCCGCCACCACCATCATCATCATCATCATCATCATCATCATCATCATCATCATCATCATCATCATCGGCAGCAGCATCCGTTATCCACAAGCCAGCGGCCGCCGAGCGGAGAGGGCGGCCTCGGCGGCCGCGCCCAGCAGCTCGTCGAGCAGCGCCGCGGCGAGGGAGCCGCTGACGCACTCGTCCTCGCGGTCGCTGTCCGACGCCTGGCGACGACGACGTCTGACAATGACGACCACGACGACGTCGTCGACGACGACGACCATGCCGACGATGACAACAGCGACGGCGACGGCGACGGCGACGGCGGAGACAACGACGACGACGAACACGACGACGACGACGACGACGACGACGACGACGACGACGACGACGACGACGACATGGTCGTCGCCGCCGCCCGGTAGGCTCCCGCCAGCCACGCCCGCCCCTTGGGACCCCGCCCGCCCGCCTCGCCCGCCAGGGCTCCGCTCGCCCGACCTACCGTTTGGGTCCCGCCCGCCCGCTCGCTTCCGACCCCCCCCCCCCGGCAGCTTCGCTGCCCCGCCCGCCAGACCCGCCCCGCAGGGTCCCGCCCGCCCGACCCGCCCGACCCGCCCTCCGCGTGAAATGTTCGGCTCGCATCGTCGCCGCCTTGGTCGTCGGCCGCCGGCCGTCGGTCGCCAGGAGTCGGCTGTCGTCTTCGTACCCTTCGTCGTTCTCGTTGTCGCCGGCGTCGTCGTCGGTTCCGCCTTCGTCGTCGTCAGCGTCGTCATCGCCATGATTGTCGCCAGAGTCGTCGTCGTCATGGTCAGCGCCGACCCGCATTGAAGTGCCCGCGCGCTCGCGCGGCATGTGAGACAAGCTAACAAGCTCTCACCGGTAAGTGCCATGGCGGCCACATCGGTTGTACCAAACGGGTTGTTGGATGTCCCGTCCTGCCCTCAGGCGAAGGTGAACAGTTATCTCACGACCCTCTTCTGGGTCACTTGCATCTTGGCAAGGCTTGACGAACCTGGAGGCAGCTCGTGCTGCACCTTTGCCAACTGCTGCTTGCCGTAACGATTCAGACGGTGCGTGCTCTGCCAAATTGTCTGACCGCCTGCGTAGCTACGCAGCCACAGGCAAGACAAACTGTCCTCCCGAACTCGTTATGATAAGCAAAGGTGTGGGAGCTAAGCAAGTCTATGCCGTTCGCTGTACTCTGAGTGGGAACCACGACTGTTCCCTGAAAGAGGCCCTGGTGGCAGGGAAGGGCTAAGAACGTGTTGAACATCATGTACGGTGCGCTGCCTACACAGCAGTGGCAGCGGATCTGAGAACCTGTACTCCAAAGTGACTCGTGAGCAGTGGATAGCGACTGAGTGTTGATCTCGCGCCTCTTGGGATGCAGGTTCGCCTCCCTGGGCGTACGATTACTACCCATCTCCATTGAGGCAAGGAAACTGTGACCGAGGTGCTGGCAAACCTGGAAAGCAATAGCCTGGTATGGGACCTGTTGCCCCGACCCTCTGCTGGCACACGAATCTTATCTGCCCACTGGTTTATTATTCGGTCCGCAAGCCCCTTCAAAAGAACACATCTGGGGTCGACGCCGCCGGCCCTAACCTCCTCACGAGATCTATAACTTTCGACATTGGCCAGGACAACCCCTCTGCTAGGATGCTCAGCTCGAATATCCCGAATCGAGTGCCACACGTCAAGGTTCGACTTCAGATGCATCCCATTCTGAATCTTATTTAGACGCGTAACAACATCCGCCACCGTCCTCAGGTCCTTTGCCCGATCCTCTGAGCCTCAGTCCGAACTCCTGAGGAGTTTCTTGAGGGCCCAGCGCCCCGTCGCGGCGCAACGCGTGACTTTTTCGGGTCCAAGAGGGCTCCATCACGGACCCCGAGAGCCCCAAGACGCCACCAAGACAGTCCAAGAGGGCACCGAGTCGCCAAACGAGCTCTCCAAGACGCTCAATACAGCCCAAAAGGCCTCCGAAACGCCCCAAGAAGCTTCCAAGAGGCCTCCCACGAAGGCCCCAAGAGGCCAAAAGCACAGATGTTCCTTAACTTGTTGTAGGATGTTGGCGTTCTCGCCTGTTCGGCTTCCCGACGCTCACAGACAGCCCCAGAGGCCCCCAAGACCGCCCGAAGACCGCCCAAAAGGCCTCCAAGACCGCCCCAAGACGGCCCACGAGGGCCCCATGACCAGCCCAAGAGGCGCCCAAAGCGGCTCAAGAGGGCCCCAAGACGGCCCTGAAAGAAGCCCGAGAGAGGGAGCACGAACCGACAATCTGGACCTGCCACCCCAAGAGGCCCCCAGAAAGCCCCAAGAGGCGACCAGGAAGCCCCAAGAGGCCCCCAAGAGGCCCCCAAGAGGCCCCAAGAGGCCCCCAAGAGGCACCCAAGAGACCCCAAAAAGGCACCCAAGAGGCCCCCAAACGGCCCCCAAGCGGCGTCCAAACTGCCTTCGTGAGGCCCCCGAGAACCCCCCCCCGCGAGATCTCAACGAACGCAACATACGCTTCATACCCAACTCCCACGCACGGTGGCGGGATGGGCCGAAAGCCATTAGACCTGGCCCGGCACAGAAACGGAAAGAGCGCTTCAGAAACAGAAACCGAAATTACTCACACCACCGTTCGTACTGGGAGCCTTGGCGTTGAGAGCTTGTTACGTCACCCCTCGCTCTTGGGAGCCTTGGTGTGCAGAGATTGTTGCGTTGCCGCCCGTTCCTGAGCCTTGGCTGGGCCGTGGTGTCAGGAACTTGTTACGTCACCGCTCTCTGCTGGGAGCCTTGGTCTTATCAGCTTGTTTACGTCGCCGTTCGCTCTTGGGAGCCTTGGTGTGAAGAGCTTTTTGCGTTACCGATCGCTCTCTATTTGGCGTCTCTGGGCCTTCTTGGGAGTCCCACTGGACCCCTTGTCGGGGCCTTTTGGAGGCCTCTGGGGAACCTCTTGGGGGCCTCTTGGGGCTTCTTGGGGGGCTCTTGGGGCCTCCTGGGAGCTTCTTGGGGCGAAAGGCTAGACTTTTCGGGTTCGCGGTCCACCTCTTGGGGTCGTCTTGTGGCCCTCTTGGACCGTCTTGGGCGCCTCTTGGGCCGTCTTGGCGCCCTCTTGGGCAGTGTTGAGGGGCCCCTTGGGAGCCCCGTGGGCCGTCTTGGGGCGGTCTTGGGGGCCTCTTGGGCCGTCGTCAACGCAGTGAAAGCCGAAAAGCCTTGCATGCTAAAAATGTACCTTTTCCCATCGGAAACCAATGATTTTCGCCTCCCGGTGGCCTCTTGGGACGCCTCTTGGGGTCCTCTTGGGGCTTCTTGGGGGGCTCTGGGGGCCTCCTGGGAGCGTCTTGGGGCGAAAGGCTAGACTTTTCGGTTCGTGGTCCCCCTTTTGGGGCCGTCTTGGCGCCCTCTTGGGCCGTCTTGAGCGCCTCTTGGGCCGTCTTGGGGCCCTCTTGGGCCGTTTTGGGGGCCTCTTGGGAGCCTCTTGGGCCGTCTTGGGGCGGTCTTGGAGGCCTCTTGGGCCGTCGTCAACGCAGTGAAAGCCGACAAAGCACATATGCTAAAAATATGCGTTTTCCTTCGGAAAATGAATGATTTCGGCCTCTTGGGGCCCTCTTGGGACGCCCCTTGGGCTCCTCTTGGGGGCCTCTTGGGGGCCTCTTGGGGGCCTCTTGGGCCGTCTTGGGCGGTCTTGGGCTTTCTTGGAGCGCGGCCGTCTTGGGGAGGAATCCGAAAAACAAGCAAAAACCCGATGGAAAACCCGAAAACGGCCATTAACACGCAAATGGGCCCGCTTCGCCCCTCCCCTGGAACCCCTCCCTTTAGGGCTTCGCCCACACCAGAACGTCATCACTCGTACCTCGCTCTTTCCGTTACCTGGCCCGGCACAGAAACGGAAAGAGCGCTGCAGCAACAGAAACCGAAATTACGCACACCACCGTTCGTACCGGGAGCCTTGGCGTTGAGAGCTGGTCACGTCACCCATCGCTCTTGGGAGCCTTGGTGTGCAAAGATTGTTGCGTTGCCGCCCGTTCCTGAGCCTTGGCTGGGCCGTGGTGTCAGGAACTTGTTACGTCACCGCTCTCTGCTGGGAGCCTTGGTCTTATCAGCTTGTTTACGTCACCGTTCGTTACTGGAAGCCTTGGTATGAGGAGCTTTTTGCGTTAACGATCGCTGTCTATTTGGCGTCTCCGGGCCTTCGTGGGCGTCCTATTGGGGCCCTTGTAGAACTCTTTTGGAGGCCTCTTGGGGGCATCTTGGGGGCCTCTTGGAGCTTCTTGGGGGTCTCTTGAGACCTCATGGGGGCGTCCTGGGGCGAAAGGCTGGACTTTCGGGTTCGTGGTCCCCCTCTTGGGGCCGTCTTGGGGCCTTCTTGGGCCGTCTTGGGCGCCTCTTGGGCCGTCTTGGCGCCCTCTTGGGCCGTTTGGGGGGCCTCTTGGGACCCTCTTGGGGCGTCTTGGGGCGGCCTTGTGGGCCTCTTGGGCCGTCGCCAACGCCGTGAAAGGCGAAAAGCCGTATATGCTACAAATATACGCTTTCCTTTGGAAAATCAATAATGTTGGCCTCTTGGGGCCCTCCGGGGACGCCTCTTGGGCGCCTCTTGGGGCTTCTTGAAAGCTCTGGGAGCCTCCTGGGAGCGTCTTGGGGCGATAGGCTAGACTTTTCGGTTCGTGGTCCCCCTCTTGGGGCCGTCTTGGGGCCCTCTTGGGCCGTCTTGGGCGCCTCTGGGACCGTCTGGGGGCCATCTGGGGCCAATGTGGGGAGCTTCTTGGGAGCCTCTTGGGCCGTCTGGGTGCGGTCTTGGGGGCCTCTTGGGCCGTCGTCAACGCCGTGAAAGGCGAAAAGCCGTATATGCTACAAATATACGTTTTCCTTTGGAAAATCAATAATGTTGGCCTCTTGGGGCCCTCTTGGGACGCCCCTTGGGCGCCTCTTGGGGGCCTCTTGGGGGCCTCTTGGGCCGTCTTGGGTGGTCTTGGGCTCTCTTGGAGCGCTCTTGGGCCGTCTCGAGGGAGAATCCGCGAAAGACATGCACAAACCCGGTGGAAAAAAAACCCAAAACGGCCATTAGAACTCATCCGCGCCCCGTACGCCCCCCCCCTGGAACCCCCCCCTTAATGGGGCTTCGCCCAACACACAACGTCATCGCTCGTACCTCGCTCTTTCCGTTACCTGACGCGGCACGGAAACGGAAAGAGCGCTTCAGGAACTTGCCGGCGATGTCTCATGGCACCGTTCGCTCATGGGAGCCTTTGTGTGCCGAGCGGGTTACGTCATCGTTCGTACTTGGAGCCTTGGCGGTCGAAGCTCTTTACGCCATCCTTGGTACTGAGAGCCTTGGCGTTCAAAACTGTTTACGGCATCGTTCGTACTAGGAGCCTTGGCGTTCGAAGCTCTTTACGCCATCGTTCGTATTGGGAGCCTTGGCGTTTCAAGCTTTCCACGTCATCGTTCGTAAGGGAGCCTTGGCGTTCAGAGCTCCTCGCGTCACTGGTCCGTTTGGGGGCGGGGACCTTGGCGTCAAAGCTTCAGAAACAGAAACCGAACTTACTCACACCACCGTTCGTACTGGGAGCAGTGGCGTTGAGAGCTTGTTATGTCACCCCTCGCTCTTGGGAGCCTTGGTGTTCAGAGATTATTGCCTTGCCGCCCGTTCCTGAGCCTTGGCTGGGCCGTGGTGTCAGGAACTTGTTACGTCACCGCTCTCTGCTGGGAGCCTTGGTCTTATCAGCGTGTTTACGTCACCGTTCGCTCTTGGGAGCCTTGGTGTGAAGAGCTTTTTGCGTTACCGATCGCGCTTTATTTGGCGTCTCTGGGCCTTCGTGGGGGTCCTGTTGGGGCCCTTCTAGAGCACTTTTAGAAACCTTTTGGGTGCCTCTTGGGAACCTCTTGGGGGCCTCTTGGGGCTTCTTGGGGGGCTCTGGGGGCCTCCTGGGAGCTTCTTGGGGCGAAAGGCTAGACGTTTCAGTTCGTGGTCCCCCCCTTGGGGCAGTCTTGGGGCCCTCTTGGGCGCCTCTTGGGCCGTCTTGGCGCCCTCTTGGGCCGTTTGGGGGGCTTTTGAAAGCCTCTTGGGCTGTCTTGGAACTGTCTCTGGGGCCTCCTGGGCCGTCGCCAACGCCGTGAAAGCAGAAAAGCCGTGTATGCAAGGAACGTATCTTTCCCCTAAGGAAAGTCAATAATGTTGGCCTATTGGTGGCCTCTTGGGGCGCCTCTTGGGGCTTCTTGGGGGGCTCTTGGGGCCTCCTGGGAGCGTCTTGGGGCGATAGGCTGGACTTTTCAGTTCGTGGTCCCCCCCTTGGGGCAGTCTTGGGGCCCTCTTTGGCCGTCTTGGGCGCCACTTGGGCCGTCTTGGAGCCCTCTTGGGCCGTTTTGGCGGCATCTTGGGAGCCTCTTGGGCCATCTTGGGGCGGTCTGGGGGGCCTCTTGGGCCGTCGTCAACGCCGTGAAAGCAGAAAAACCGCACATGCTAAAAATGCACGGTTTCCAACTGAAAATCTATGAATGTGGCCTCCTGGGGCCTTCTGGGACGCCCCTTGGGCGCCTCTTGGGGGCCTCTTGGGCCGTCTTGGGCCGTCTTGGGCGGTCTTGGGCTCTCTTGGAGCGCTCTTGGGCCGTCTTGGGGGAGAACCCGAAAAACCTGGCCCAGCACAGAAACTGACAGAGCGCTTCAGAAACAGAAACCGAAATTACTCACACCACCGTTCGTACTGGGAGCCTTTGCGTTGAGAGCTTGTTACGTCACCCCTCGCTCTTGGGAGCCTTGGTGTTCAGAGATTGTTGCGTTGCCGCCCGTTCCTGAGCCTTGGCTGGGCCTTGGTGTTAGGAACTTGTTACGTCACCGCTCTCTGCTGGGAGCCTTGGTCTTATCAGCTTGGTTACGTCACCGTTCGTATGCTAAAAATGTACCTTCTTCCTATAGGAAATCGATGATTCTGGCTTCCTGGTGGCCTCATGGGGCGCCTCTTGGGGGGCCGCTTGGGGCTTCTTGGGGGGCTCTTGGGGCCTCCTGGGAGCTTCTTGGGGCGAAAGGCTAGACTTTTCGGTTCGTGGTCCCCCTCTTGGGGCCGTCTTGGGGCCCTCTTGGGCAGTCTTGGGCGCCTCTTAGACCGTCTTGGGGCCCTCTTGGGCCGTTTTGGGTGCCTCTTGGGAGCCTCTTGGGCTGTCGTGAGGCGGTCTTGGGGAAAGCCGAAAAGCCGCACATGCTAAAAATGCACGTTTTCCAATCGAAGATCCATGAATGTGGCCTCTTGGAGCCCTCTTGGGACGCCCCTTGGGCGCCTCTTGGGGGCCTCTTGGGCCGTCTTGGGCCGTCTTGGGCTCTCTTGGAGCGCTCTTGGGCCGTCTTGGGGGGGAACCCGAAAAACATGCAAAAACCATAGGGAAAACCCGAAAACAAGCATTCACATTCATTCCCTCGCGCTCTCTCTTGGGCCGTCTGGGGGCCCTCTTGGGCCGTCTTGGGCCCCTCGTGGGCCGTCTGGGGTCCCTCTTGGACCGTTCTCGGCCCCTTTGGGTGGCCTCTGGGGCTGTCTTGGGGCGATATTTGGGGCCTCTTGGGCCGTCTTGGGCCGTCTTGGGTTCGTCTAGAGGCCTTCTTGGACAGTGGTGGGCCCCTTTGGGGCGCCTCTGGGGCCGTCTTGGGACGATCTTTGGGGCCGCTTGGGCCGTCCGGGGCCCTTCTGGGATTGAAAGGGGGAGAATCCGAAAACCTGCAACAACCCTAAGGAAATCAATGTGTTTGGCCTCCTGAGGCCCTCTCAGGGGCCCTCTTGAGCATCCCTGGAGCCGTCTGAAGGCTCTCGTTGACCGTCTGGAGGCCATCTGATGCTCTCTTGGGGCCGTCTTGGGGCCCTCTGGTGCCGTTTTGGTGTCATGTTGTGCCGTCTTGGGGCCCTCTTACCGCTTCGCACGAAAAAATACGAGGAATCAGGCCATGGGAGCCGCACGGGAGCCGCTTCACTATAACAAATTCGTGGGAAGCTGGCCATTACACCATCGGTGCGCCCCCCCCCGCCCCTCCCCTGGACCATTCCCTAGAGGGCTTCGAAACACCAAGCCGTTCATCACTCGTACCTCGCTCTTTCCGTTGCCTGCTTGGCACGGGGACGGAAAGCGCATGTACTTTCAAAGCGCGAGATGTCGCTGGCTTGCCCGTTCTTTCTCTCTGTCTCCCCGTCGGGAGGCTCTCTTGGGGCATCTTGGTGGCATATTGGGCGCCCTCTAGGGCTATCCAGAAGCCGCAGGAGGCCTCTTCACGGGGAACTAGGGCGTGTTAGTATCGTGGGAAGGCACTAGAGCGCGATAAAACGCGAATGAAGATTATGGTAATAGTGTTGATGATGATGACGACGACATACTTTCTCTTGGGAGCATCTTGGGCCTCTCCCAAGCCCTCCTTGGGCCGTATTGTGGCTCGCTTAGGCCGTCTTGGGGCCCTTTTGGGCCGTCCTCAGGCCCTCGTGGGAGCCTCTCGGGCCGTCATGGCAAAATCTCGAGGGCCCCTGGAGCTGTATCGGGCCGCTCTCGCCCGAGAAACGAGAAGCTGGAAAACCTTCACAAACCTAAAGACAACAATGGTTGTTGCGTCGTCCGGCACTTTGGGGGGTCCTCTCGGGGGCCGCTTGGGGTGTCTTGGAGGCCTCTTGGGCTGTACCCAGGCCATCTTGGGCTATCTTGGATCGCTCTTGGGCCGTCCTCGGGCCCGTCTGGGCCTCTCCTACGCCGCCTGGTACCTTAAGCTGGCGAGGAGTTTACACGCTTACGCGGAGCTTACGCGGAGCTTACGCGGAGCTTACGCGAGCATACTCGAGTTTACGTGGAACTCACGCACCCGTCAACGGGGAATTCCATGTTAACAGGCACCTGACCCCGCTCAGGTACCCGTTAACATGGGGGTTTAAATGGAATTCCAAATTAACGCGGCCTTGACCCCGCTCGGGCATCCGTTAACAGGGAAGTCCGTGCAATTTCCCTGTTAACGGATGCCTGAGTCAGCTCAATCACCCACCTTTCCATCTTAAAGGCTCTGTGAACAAGGAAAAGGGCTTTAGATCGCTGGGGGACGGGATGCCACCCCCCTCGAACCCCCCCTAGCTCCGTTCCTTCCGGCTAACGGATCGCATGCTACGCGCGCTTGCCGTCATCCGCCGCCCCCCTGTGGCCTTGCCACACGGGGTGCCCGGCGTGCCAAGCCCTCTGCGGTGTGGTTCTTGTTCTGCTTCCAAGAGGGCCCCCCCCTGGGGCGGTCGGCCCGTCCCGCTGGCCACCCGGAATGGCCCGCCCGCTGCGCCAGTAACATGTCAAAAACGGCTGTTTCGCTGACATCCTCAACAAAATCGCGATCTCGGGGATCCTAGCCCAAGACGCTTGCTGTTAAGAGGGAGCGCTTCGCACGAAATGGCTCCAAGACGGCTCAGGACGGCACAAGAGGCCTCCAAAAGGGCCTCCAGGAAGGCCCGAAGAGGTTATAGTCATTGATGCTCCTCAGGTTGTTTGAAAGATTGAGGCATTCCAATATTTTAGGCCTTCCGACGGCCTGAGACAGCCCGAAAGCCTCCAACGATCGCCCCAAGATCGCCCAAGAGGCCTCCAAGATGGCCGCATGACGGTCCAAGAGGCCCCAGGACGGCCCCAAGAGGGCCCCCAAGGCGGCCCAAGAGGCCTCCAGGACGCCCAAGCCAGCCTCCCAAGGCGGCCCTGGAGCACCCCAAGAGGAGCTCCAGGTCGGCCCCGAGAGGCCCCCAAGACCCAGATCTGAAGAACGGCCCCACAACTGAAGCCCCTGCAGAACCCACGGCGGCCCCGGTTTGAGCGCCTTGGCTTCTACCCCGCTTGCTTCCCGCGCTGCCCACCGAGACGACGAGCCGCTGCCCGGCCGTGCAGAAGCAACCGGGCGCCCCTCGGGCACGCTTAGGAGGAGGAGGAGGAGGAGGAGGAGGAGGAGGAGGAGGAGGAGGAAGAAGATTGCGAGGATTGCGAAGATTGCGAGGATTGCGAGGATTGCGAGGAGGAGGAGGAGGAGGAGGAAAAACGGCGCGCACGCGCGCGCGCGCGATGGATGCCTGCTGCTGCTGGTCGACGTCCTGGGCCTCCGGGGCCACGTCGGCAGCCCCCCCGCCCTGGGCTGGACGGCGGGACGAGGCACGCCGCTCGGCGCGAGCGTCTCGCCTGCCTCTGCGACCCCGATGGGCCGCCTGTATCCGCACCGCGGCCTGGCGGGGCGACGAGGAGGAGGAGGAGGAGCAGGAGGAGGAGGAGGGCTACGATCGACGATCCTTCCAGCCAGCAGGAAAAGGAGCAGGAGGGGAGGGGGAGGAGGAGGAGGAGGAAGAGGAGGAGGAGGAAGGGGAGGGAGGAGGAGCAGGTGCCGGGGGCGGAGGAGCCAAAGGAGCAGCCGTGGCGGTGGCAGCAGCGTGACATGGGCAGCAGTCGGCCGCCGCTGCGGCAGCAGCAGCAGAGCGGCTGTGGTGGGGGAGCACATGAGGGGGACCGAAGAAGCAAGGCCACACGTTGAGCAGGGACCGACCGTCAAGGCACTCCTACAGGCCCTCCACGACGTGCGCCCAGAACCCCGGAACGCTGTCAGAGCGAAAACAGAAAGTCGGCGTGCTAGAACAAGGCGGTCGCAGCCAGTACTGTGCTAAGACAACCTCGTGCAAACCACAGAAGGTCATTGGAACATCTTCTGGTGGGCCTACAGGCAGGCCGGCGAGCCGAGACGCTTGGCCGCTGCTCGAGCAACGGGGGGGCAGGCGGCCGAGAACGGCAGGAGGCGCAGCCGCAGCGGCGGCGGCGGCGGCGTGACCGGGGGAGCACTCGGCTGCGGCGGCAGCAGCAGCAGGGAAGTCGTGCCGGAGGGGAGCACGAGCGGGAGGGAGGACAGGAGGCCGAAATCCAAACAGAGGCCTGCGCGAATTGGGGGCCACCGCCTGACCTTCCCAAATGCTGGGCTCGGGGGGGCTATGCTGACCCGGGTCCACCAGGCCAGGGTCAGTCGGGCGTTGCAGCATCCTGCGAGATCCTGCAGGATCCTGCACGCAAGCCCAGGCCAAGAAAGCCCTGGCTTGGCAAGACCCTGCAAGATCCGGCGCTTTGGCCGACCCCCATTTGCATTGACCCCCTGTCCCCAAACCCCCGACGTCGTGATTTGTTCACAACGTCGTCCCCCAGAGCTCTGGACCCCCTGCCCGGGACTGGTTTTTCATCCTAAATCGTTTTTCGACGGTCCCGGGGCCAGTCAGGGCGTAGCAGGCGTGGCATGTCATTGACCCCACCGGGGATACACTGGTGCTGGGGGTATTGTGAGCGTTATCCTAAACATTACGATTATGATGATGATGATGATGATGATGATGATGATGATGATGATGATGATGATGACAATGAGTATTAGTATGATTATTACCATAATTACTATGACTCCTCCTCCTCCTCCTCCTCCTCCTCCTCCTTTTCCTCCTCCTCGTCGTCGTCCGCCTCCTCCTCCTCCTCCTCCTCCTCCTCCTCCATCCCTCTCCTAAGTGCGCGGGCACAAGGGGGTGCCTGGTGTTGCTGGTCGATAACCACGGTGTCGAGGGTCGATTCACCATCTCTGCCATCTTCGTCTGACTGGCGAGATGAGGCATGCCGTCCACACCGAACATCTCGTCTGCTGTTGCGTCCACGCTCGATCGACTGCATTCGCGCTGCAGCCTGACAGAACGCAACCGAACGAGAACTCCAAAGAATGGGGAGGTCAATGATGATGGCGAAAACATGGAAGAAACTACAACAAGAGACCAGCAGGCGAGCGGGAAGAACGCACGTCACCGCATACTGTACAAATATGCCAAATGATGATGGCTGGGATCTCGCCTGCAGCTGCAATCACGATGAGTCGAATGCATTCGCAAAGCAACATTCCCAAAACAATGTTGCAATTACGGGCTCTTACTTCTTTTCTGAAGAGCTGGGCCTGCATATCGGTCTGCCCGTTCCGTGCTCGCCGTCGCCGCCCCGTTGCCGCCTCGTCGCTGCCCGTTGTCTGGGCGGCCGTGCGTGTCGTTCTGGACGTTCCGCGCCAGATCGCCGCCTGCATTGCAAAGGTTTTCCCCGTCAGCAAAAAAAGTATCGACCCCCCCACCCCCGAAGGCGGGATTATTCGCTCCCCCCTTTTTTTCCAGGGATGTGCAATGAACATACGAATTCGCGCCATCGTTCAATTCGATATACGAATCCATACCACGCCAGTCAAACCAATACCAGCTGGCCCCGTCAACCGTTGCCATTGAATATGCGCGCACATTCTTTCACCAAAAACAACCAATGCTCAACAATCCCTTGCGCAAGAAAACCGCAGTGCACACGCGCGCGTCGTCGCGCGCGCACGCCAACTTCCTTCAAACAAACAGTAAGATTGGAAACGAATCAAATTCGAGCGCGCCCGCCTTTCCGCAAGGGCATTTCGAAATCATTCGAACGCCCTCTCGCGCGTGCTGGGGGGGAACACGATCCCTTTTGAAAAAATACCCACGCAGGCCACCCGCGCCCGTCGGCCGCGCACGCATGTCGGAATCGTTCCAACGTTATCGTTACCGACGCGCGGGCACCATCATCATCGGCGCGATCAGCATCGGTGCCGTCATTGGCCCTGCCGTGGTCATCGTCATCGTCATTACCATCATCGTTACAATCATCATCGTGTCTGTCGTTGTCGAACTCCCCATGGTACCACGCCCGCCCGAATCACATACTCGCACTGAAGTGCCCGCGCGCCAGCGCAGCCTGCGAAAAGCACTGGGAGGTCCCCAGCGGTCAACGCCACCGCGGCCGCATCGGTCGGGCCAGGCTGGCTGGCCGATCTGCGCGCGAGCCTGCACACGCTGGCGCGGCCGCAACGAAGCGTCAGCCAGCGCAACGCAGCCATCGCAATCGCCGCCGCATGGGTTTTGCAAACCAAACTGCGGGCGGGTGGGTGGGCTGGTTGCGCGAGCAATGTAATTGACAATTTCAAATTGGGCAAGTTGTTACACGACATCAATTTTATTGCCTAACTTTTGGATTCTCATCTCTGAAAACAAAAAAGGAAACTACGACCACCCACCCGCCGAGGCCGGGGGTGTAAAGTTTACACACGAGTCAGCCTGATCGCCCATTCGAAATATGAACTCATACCATCCCAGCCAAGCCACGCTCGACACCTCCCGCTACGCGTTGTTCAAACCAACCAAACAAACAAAAAACAAAAACAAACAAAAAACGGTGCGCACATGCTGCTAATCAAATTCATCAATCCGAAAGGACCCTCTATTCCAATACAACTCAATGCACACGCGCGCGAGTCGTTGCGCGCATGCCGGAATCCGTCAAACACCTCAAGTTTCATGAGGTGTCCAACATCGAGTGTCCTGAAACATATAAAGACACATGGTTCTGGAGCACGGTGTTTCAAAACATTCTGTTTCTATGAACAAAAAATCTGCGCGCGCGCTCTCTCGCGAGTTTTAATGACAACAAGTAGTTGTTCACCAACTTCATCACATGCGACCAAACTGGCCTCTCGCGAGCAAATGTCGATATCGTTCGAACGCCTTGCAAGCGTGCTGGGGGGGGCACGGTCCCTATCAAATAACCACATGCGGGCCATTCGCACCCGTCGGCCGCGCACGCACGTCGAAATTGTCCCAAAACCTTCGACCCCGACAGAGGGACACCATCATCGACATCGGCGGGCGTGATCAACATCGGCACCGCCACTGTCATCGTCGCAACCAGCTTCGCCACGATCATCATCGTGTCTGTCTGTCGTTGCCGACGTCGCGATGATACCGCCGTCGTCCGAGTCACCGGCTCGCACTGAAGCACCCGCGCGCCAGCGCGGGCTGCGAAACACGCGCTGGGAAGTCCACAGCGGTAAGCCCAACCGCGTCGGTCGCGCGCCGAACTATCCGGTCGCTCTGCGCGCGGACGAGCGCGCGACAGCGCGGTCGCAGCGATGCGCCAGACAGCGGCACGCAGTCATCGCAATCGTCGCCGCATGGTTTTGCAAACCGAAGAGAACTGAACGGGTGGGACTATTGCGCGAACAGTGGATCTGACAAGTCCCTGCGAATAACGAATAGCTGGCACAAATTAGACTGCGCGATTTAAGTTGCACACGTAGGTTGCACAACAAAGAGTGCACCACACAGATTGCACCACATCGAATGCATCACATGGCTTGCGCACCGCAAGAATTCTCCTTTCCTGGTGAAATATTAGGATCAACCTCCCCCGCCCCGGACTTAACCGCTCCCCTTTTCGTATTGCATTCACCCACGGTTCTGCCCCATCGTCCATCCGGAATACGAGATCACCCCAACCAGGCCGGTAACGGTTCCCCTCCTCGTCCCCTGCAAATGTGCTATGCGCGCGCACTGGTTTTTATGCGCGCGCACTCGTTCTTTCCAAAAATCAGCACCTTTCAAGAATGTCTTGCTGGAAATGCGGCAAGGTGCACACGCGCGCGTCGTTGCGCGCGCATGCCACAATCAAAAACTCGAGTTCTTAATATCAGAATCGAACGTCACGAAGACATGCTTGAAACATGGTTTCTCAACAAGGGCGTTCAAAAAAACCTGCGCCAGCGCTCTTGCGAGTTCTTACGGAAACCATATGTTTTCCAACATCATAATCCAATTCTACCAAAACGGCCTCTCGCGCGCGAATGTCGAAATCGATCGGATGCCCTCGCGCGCGTGCTATCGGGAGAACCCCTGGCAAACAAGGGACGACGTGCACGCGCGCGCGTCGTCGCGCGCGCATGACGAAATCGCTCGAAAACCTTAGGTATCGTACGGATTTCAAAAAAACGAGTGCCCCGAAAACATATCAACACACACAACATGGCTTTGCAACATAAGTTTTCAAACATCCGGCGCGCGCGGCTTTGCGGAGTCTGAAGAAAACCATCGGTCGTTTGATATGTTAATCAGATTCTGCCAAACGGGCCTCTCGCGCCGCATGTCGAACTCATTCGAGCGCCCTTGCGCGCGTGCTGGGGGGGGGAGCACGATCCGTGTCAAATAATACCACGCGGGCCACTCGCGAGCGTCGGCCGCGCGCGCATGTCGAACTCTTTCAAAAACCTCCATCGCCGACGCGAGGACACCAACATTGTTATCAGCGGACGTGATCACCATCGGCGCCATCATTGGCCTTGGCCGTCGTCATCGCCACCATCGTCACCATCGTCACTACTCTCATGATCGTGTCTACCGCTGTCGGCGTTGCCATGATACCGCGCCCGCCCCCATTACCGACTCGCACTGGAGTGCCCTTTGGGAGGTGCCCAGTGGTCATCGCCACCACAGCCGCGGTGGTCGCGCCAACCTAGCTGGCCGCTCTGCGCGCGAGCATGCGCGGGCTAGAGCGGCCGCAGAGATGTACCAGCCAACGCCAAGTACTCATCGCAATCGCCGCCGCATGGGTTTTGCAAACCAAGTTGCGGGTGGGTGGGGGGGGGATGTTTGCGAGGGCAGGGAATGTGTCAACCCATTGGTAAAAATCAAGAGCAACAGATGGACCACTCCACTAATACTGCGCAACATGGATTGCAAGCACAGTTTGAACAACACAAAGTGCACAACCTCGATCACGCCACGTAAAGTGCACCACGTATATGACTAGAAACACACTGCTTGAGGTGCACGCTGGCTAACAGATCGAAGACAGTTAAACCAAAGGGAAGCAAATCGAATATGAAGATAAGTGAGGTGATCGGTCGAGAAATCAGAACTGGTTTAGAAACAGTGTGGACGGTGCGGGGAGAATTGGGGCACGTGTGGCGGCGACAAGAGAAGAAGCGAAAGTGCCCGAGCTACAAGCGCAGGCAGAGTAGGGGGAAGAGAAGATGCAGGACGGGGAGGAGTGCCGTAACGCAGGGGCCGCAGGGCTTTCTATCCCTAGTCGTGGGGCCCAGGAAGGGCCCTGGAGAGGCCGAAGGCAAAGAAGAAACGCATGGCCCCTCTCCCTCAGGACTCTTTTCGTCATGGCAACCCTGAAGCATCGACACTCAGACCCTCGCGGACTGCATTCTGGTGAATGTCGAGGATGATCCCAGCTGTGCGGAAGAGGGGCCAACTCTGGAGGCCCCAAAACATGGCAGCACGCCCCCCGATCAAAAATGCTTGAACCTCACAGAATCCCGGGTGCTGCTAAAATTGCACCTGGCCCAAGGTGCCCCCAGTATTCCCAAGGAGGTTTCCACAGCCTCCAGAGCACCCCATCGCGAGGCCTAGAGGGCCCCAGGGGCTCCAACATAGAGCGACAAGCTGGGGGGCACCTTGGGCCAACGGCACCTGTCGGGGATGGACAGAACCCCCTTTAGGAAAACGTGGTTTGGTGAAAACGGCCTCGGGCCCAAACCTGGCGGGCGCAAGCCTGGAACGTGACGGCCGCGGCGCCCTCTCGAGAACCGAAAACGGACAATTCACTAATCGACGTTTCAGGGGCAAAGCGCAAAAGCGGGGGGGGCAAAGCGCAAAGCGGGGGGGCACCCTGGGCCAGCGGCACCTTTCGCAACCCCCCCGACGATTATTTCCCCAGTGGCAGATTGCCTGGTGCTGCTGGTCGGCGTCCCGGCTCATCAGCGGTGCTGACGCCACCTCGGGGGCCGTCCGGACGGGGTTCGTCCGTCCAAAAGCGGGGACCGCTGAACCGCGGCCCGAGGCGAGTGCGCGGCCCGGGGGGGGGGGGGAGCCAGGGGACGCACTGAAGCCTCGGGGACCCCCAAACGGAGTGGTGACCACACCGTGTGGTCAGTCGGTGGGGATTCTGGGTCACCGCACGGTTTTGGGACTTGGGTCGTGCTTCGAGGATGTCTCGGGCGACTGGGGCCTCCAGGGTCCCAAGGCCGTGCGGCGACGGACCGTGCGGTGAGGTCTCTTGGGGTTCCAATGTCACCGCACGGTCTGTCACCACACGGTTTTGGGATCCCCAAGAAACACGAAGAGGCGCCCTGAGGTCGGGGAAGATGTCATGGCCCACGCCACGATGCCCACCCACCTACAGCCGAAAATGTGATCAAGAAAGCCATCAGTTCAAAAACGTGGGCCAGCTTTCCGAAGTTCCAAGAAAGCTGGGCCACCTTTGTTTGTCCACAGGGACGAAGGCGCTGAAGAAACTGGGCCAGCTTTCCAGCAAGTTGGATAAGAAAGTTTGCCCAACTTTTCGCGAGGAGATTTCTTCATCAGATGCTCGACCGTGGATCGGCTGCGAGCGAGGGGGGAAGTGAGAAAGAGGATGCCTTCTCAGAAGGCGGCGGGGCTTCTCAGATGCCCTCCGGCCTTCTGAGAAGTGCTCTGTGCCTTCGGGGGAGGCTTAGACGCGAGAAGAGTGACCCTGGGCCAGAGCGCCCGTTGGTGCGCTGCTTGCCGATCGTTGCATGCGCTGCGAGAGTAACGGCCTGCGGGTTTGGGTTTTCGCAGGCGGGAAACAAATCCGCATCCACGGCCGCACTTCCCCCAACGGCTGGCCGCCGACTACAGTGGAGGCCAGTCCACAACAAACCTTCCAGAAGAAACCCAACCCTGAGACCCCAGGACGTGCCTTGATTTTTGGTGTGGGAACGTTACGCATTCCAACGGAAAACCATCGAAACCCAAGAAACCCACGGCACCCTGGAGGCAAGCAGGGTGTGTCTTGGCATGGATCTCCACTGTATCCGCATCCACGGCTGCACTTCCCCCAACGGCTGGCCGCCGACTATAATTATCACCCCCCTCTTCGACGCCTGTCGGACGCCGGGCCACAACTCTGTCTGGGCTCTGGCAGCCTTTCGGGACACACCGGGAACCCCTGGGAAAAGCTCTCTCGACGAGGCCAAATCCCCCGAGAAGCACCTCGAGGCTGGAAACAAACGCCGAGGACGGAAGGAAACGCCCGAAAACCTTTGACCTCGAACCCGACAATCCCCCCTCTAGTGTGAGAAGCAAAAACAGCAACACTAATCCTTTGGGAGGTGGCCTGAGCCAGGCGGGCCACAAACATCAGGGAGAGGGTTCTTTTTGCAGATGACGCACACGAAACCACATCCACACGTTTAGGGATAACCCTACGTACCGAGGACCCTGAGTTAGGCCACGAAGTCATCGTGCCATCAGGGTTGGGGGCTGCATTATGCCTAATGATCCTCACCCCCCTCCTGCCCCCCCTGGTCAGCACCTGAGTTGTTCTGAAAAACGCTGGGGAAGCGGCTCCTCCTCCTCCCGCTCCTCCCTTCTCCTCCTCCTCCTCATTCTCCTCCTCCTCCTCCTCCTCTTCTCCTCCTCTTCCTCTTTCTCCTCCTCCTCCTCCTCCTCCTCCTCCTCCCTCCTCCTCCTCCTCCTCCTCCTCCTCCTCCTCCTTCTCCTCTTCTTCCTCCTCCTCCTCCTCCTCCCTTGCGACTTTTCGTGTTGCGTTAACCATGACGGAAAAATCAGAAACAACGGCATAGCAAAAACGACACCGGCCGCACCGTAAACAACCGAAAAACGGCAGCCCGAAACAAAAAACGAACATCAACCCCAAACGGAAAACGATTGACAGAAACGGAAAACAAGAAAACAGCAGCAAAAGACAATCAGAACACAGACCGCAAAACGAATCTGCCATGGCGAGACGGCCATCCCGTAGCGGAGAGACACGCGGCCCCCAGAACATACAAACAAGTCGATCTTGCAAAAAACAGCGACAACAACAATACAACAACAACAACAACAACAACAACAACAACAACAACGACAACAACAACAACAAAACAAAACAAAAGACAACTCTATATATATATATATATTATTTAAAAAAAAAAAAAAAAAAAAAAAAAAAAAAAAAAAAAAAAAAAAAAAAAAAAAAAAAAAAAAAAAAAAAAAAAAAAAAAAAACGCCCCGGGCGTTCTTCACGACATCTCCGGCCCGCACCCTCCTCCTCCTCCTCCTCCCCGCCTTCCTCCTCCTCTCCTTTCCTCCTGCCTCCTCCTCCTCCTCCTCCTCCCTCCTCCTCCCCCCTCCTCCTCCTCCTCCTCGCCTCCCTCCTCCTCCTTCTTGGCCGCTCCAGGCCGCCGGCGGCGCGCCCGCCCGCAGCGCGGGCGACAGGGGCGGCGAGGCCCGGCGCTCGCGGCAGACGTCGCGCCGGTCCCTGCGCCCGCGCTGGGCCGCCTGTATCCGCACGGCGGCCTGGCGGGGCGGAACGCGGCAGAGCCCGTCGCCGCCGCCGGGCGGCAAGAGCGACTCGGCGGCGCGCACAAGGCCCTCCTCCTCTTCCTCTCTTCTTCGCCGTCCTCCTCCTCCTCTTCCTGCTCCTCCTCAGCCTCCTCCTCCCCCTCCTCCTCCTCCTCCTCCTCCTCCTCCTCCTCCTCCCCTCCTCCTCCTCCTCCTCCTCTCCTCCTCCTCCTCCTCCTCCTCTTCCTCCCCTCCTCCTCCTCCTCCTCCTCCTCTCCTCCTCCTCCTCGCTCCTCCTCGCTCCTCGCTCCTCGCCTCGGGTAGGGGGAGGGGGACGGCTTCTTAGAAGCAGGCTGCGTCTTAGAGTCGGGGGACGAAGTCTATACATATCCACTGCTCCCTGGCCAGGCCCTTCCTGAACCCAGGAGCTGTGTATACGCCCTCCTGGCCAAACCAGGAGGGCGTGGCGTATACACAGCTGCTGTGTTCAGGATGGGCCTGGCCAGGGAGCAGTGGATATGTATAGATTGCGTCGCCCTATAGAGGGCGCTGGCCTTGCATCTTTAGACAAGGCCCGCGCCTTCCAAGAAGCAGGGGTGCTTGTAAGACGCCTTCCCCCCTCCCCCTACCCCCTCTGCGGCGCCAAGCGACGGCTACAGTTAGGTCGGGCGTGTCCTCCTACAGGCGGATTGATTTGGGAGGGAAATGCCAGCATAGTCAAAAAAAACATCTTTTTCCATTCTCGAATGTTCCTCCTGTAGAGGGCCATGCCCGACTTAAGGCTATAGTCGAAGCGCTGTCATAAGGAACCCTCAATTAGGAACGAGGCCCCTGTCTCCATAACTGAAACCTCGATGTCCCATGGGAGACCTAGGGAGAACCTCAGACAAACCGCATACAGCAATTAAGGAACACTGAGCCCCTCCCCACCAAACAGGGTTTCTTCTTCAGCGGCCCGACTGTGCGGCGGGGCAGAGCCAACCGCCGCCGCCAGCGACGGCGAAAACGGCGGTGGCGCTGGCGACGGCAGCTGCCAGGCGGCGGGGCGGAGCGGGGCAGAGCCAACCGCCGCAGCAGCCGCCCTTCGCCTTCGCCGCGTGCGAGGTCTGCCTTTCGGCAGTTCCCTGGGCGCTCCTCTGGAGGTTCCCGTGGCCACTGCTGGACGCAGCTTGAGCGATTGGCGCCAGGATCGAGCGTTGTGCTTCGTGGGGGCTGAGCGGAGGGGCACAGAAAGGTGCACCCTTCGTGCACTTTCGGGGCCCCTTGAGGGCTCATTGGGAGCCCCTTTCCCGCAACCCTCCATCCGCCCCCCAGGACGGACCCAGGGGTGGTCTGGGGACCGGACTTGCACGCATTTCGGCAGGTTGTCGCCCGACGTCCGTCTCTGCCGTCGTCGGCGCCCATGCCTGCGGCCCTCCATCCCGCCCCCCCCCCCTCTCGCCCTCTATTACGAGACGCCCTGCAGGATGCACCCAGGGAAGAGTCCAGGGACTGATTTCGAGCGCAGTTCGGTCGGTCGTCGTCCGTCGTGCGTCGTCCGTCGTCGGCAGTGGCGGCTGCGGCGACGCTGGCCTCGCCACCCCACGCCGCGCCCCCCAGAAAAGCGTTCCACAACAGATGCTTTAAACATATGTATATATGAGTGTATGTGTGTGCCGTGTGTTCTCGACGTGCCTAAGTAGACGAAACCGACACCACGGCACACCCATGGCAAGCCCTGCGCCTGAGGCAGCGTTTGCCCCGGTGGCCGAGGCGCCCTCCCCAAGACGGAAAGCCGCGCGTCGGAACAAAACGGCGCGGCGAAATATGCGTATCTTTATAATAGCACCATTGCGCGGGCTTCGCGCGGGCTTGAGTTCTACCTGTCTTGGACTACCGCGTTAACCGGGTTGAAAGGGCCGCGTCCGAATGTAATGGAGCCTTGGGTCTCGGGTTAGGCGAGGGGCGCACAACAACATTCAAGTAGACATGCGTGTAAGCATTACTTCGCCCCCCACAAGCACACAGACACACAGACACACAGACAGACAGACAGACAGACAGACAGAGAGACAGGCAGACAGACAGACAGACAGACAGACAGACAGACAGACAGACAGACAGACAGACAGACAGACAGACAGACACACAGACAGATAAGCAGACAGACAGACAGACAGACAGACAGACAGACAAACACACGACAGACAGACAGACAGACAGACAGACAGACAGACAGACAGACAGACAGACAGACAGACAGACAGACAGACAGACAGACAGACAGACAGACAGACAGACAGACAGACAGACAGACAGACAGACAGACAGACAGACAGACAGACAGACAGACAGACAGACAGACAGACAGACAGACAGACAGACAGACACACACACACACACACACACAGACACTGACACCAAGAGAGCCCGCCCAGACGGCCCCAGAGGGCCATATTGGAGCTGTGTTGGGGGCGGGTAGGACGTTGGGAAAATCATCAGGATTCATAGGTCCCTGGAGATCACTCGGAGTCTCTAGGGGCCTCATGGGGGCATCTGGGGTCTCTTGTGAAGTTTCCGGATCCTGCTCGGGGCCTTCTTCGGGCGTACTGGCGGTCTTGGGAGCCATCTTCAGGGGGAGGGTTCCTAGAGCCCCCCTCTTGGGCCCCTCTTGGGGCATAGTGGGAGTTCATTGTGCCGTCCTGGAGCCTCGTCGGCCGTCATGGGGCGGTCATGTGCCGTTTTAGGCAGGCAGGTGACGAAACAAGCGAGAACGCCAAAATGCTAAAAACCTAGAGTTGGAATCAATGAGTGTTGCCTCTCGGGGCTTTCTTGGCACTGATTGTGGGGTCCTCTTGCAGCGTCTTGTGGGCCCCCAGGGCCGTTTGGAACACCCTTGGGTCCGCATGAGAAACCCGAAACCCGTGGTGGTGAATCGGGGCCTTCTTGGGCCGCGATGGGAACTGCCTACCCGCACTCGGACGCTATCTGTGGTCTTCTTGGAGGTTTCCTGGGCCGTGTGGGGGGCCTCCTGGGTTCCCTTGGGGCGACCTTGGGCCATCTGCGCACGCTTTGGGAGCGTATTAAGTAGTCTTGGGGCGCCCCTGGGGGTTCCATGGGCTGTTTTGGGGCTTCGGACGCCCGGAAAAAACATGAACGCCCACATTTCTGGCAACGTTAAAGAAATTTGCGTTGGCAAAAACAAAAGCCTTCAAGATGACCTCGCTTGAAGGAAGGCCGAACGCAGAGTCGGTTAGAACCTGCGGGTGGAAGGGGGATAAGAGGCCCCCGCAGGCGCCATAGCACCACTGGTGAGCACCGCCGTACTTGTGACCCAACAGCGTGATTAAAGGCAATGACATAGCACCACAGCACATGTAGCCAGAAATAACGGCTAGAGGTCCCCGTCGGCGCCCAAATACCCGCGATGAGCACCACCGTACCTGCGAACCAACATTGTGGTTGGAGGTCCCCGTCGGCGCAAAAGTACCTGTGACGAGCAACACCTTACATGTGAACCAAAATGATTGCTAGAGGTCTCCGTCGGCACAATAATACGTGTGACGAGCACCACCGTACGTGGGATCAAAACTTGTGGTCCTGACATCTGCCACCCACAGCAGCAACCGCCAGCCCGCCCCCTTCCGTCGAAATTCGCCTGTGGGCCATCCCGGGAGTCTCTGGACAGCGTCTTTGGGGCGGGCGCGAGGCCGGTCCCGGAACGCCTCCTTAACACTCCCACACCACGTGGCCAGTCGCAGGTAGTGCACATGCACACCACGGGCATTCCATCGAAGGGTTGTTGTCTTGGCCCTGCTCGAAGGCAGCATGCGACACAAGGCCTCCCGTGAGCACCGTCAAACGTAGACGGGTGCTCCTGCGCACTGGCGATGACGGCCTTGAGCCGTTTCGCGTCGTAGTGGGCAATCCTGCACGCCTGCGCGTCGTTCCGTCTCGTACCCTAACAACCGTGGAATGTGTGATGCCGCCTCCCGTAGTATGTGGCACAGGAACCTGGGCGAGTGCCATTGCTCATCCGTGCTATCCAGAGAGATCGTCTCGTCGACCCCGTGGTGATACCATGTCAAGTACGCCGTATTCCTCGACCCCTTCCACCTGAGGTGCTGTTGGATAGTGCCTGCTGGCCCCCCGAGCTCCTGGCGTGCTGCCGTCACTCAGCCCTCTGGATGCAACCAGCGCAGCGGTGACGAGCGCCCCCTGCTGCGCGCGGGACCGGGCGTCGACCATGTGACCCACGACCAGGCACCTGAGGTTCGGCGACGACCGTCGCGGTACACCAGTGGCGCGGTGGACAGCAGCCTCGAGCTTGTCAGTGGCCGTGCGCGGCGGCCTGGAGTTGAACCACCCGTACTGAGTCGAAGAGAGTGGCCCTGCAGCCACCGCCTCCTGTCGCTATCGGGGAGGGAGCGGCAGCCACGGCGCGCGTTCCACGTGCCGTTGTGCTTTGGACATGCGATTGGCCGCCTTGGTGCTGGCGGCCCTGCACTTCCTCCAGCGAGCTTCATCCCAAAGATTGTAATATTTGGGAAGACGATGTCCGCGCGGACACCCCGAGCCTGCAGATGCCGCCGCTTCCTCGTGCCACAGCGTGCCCACTGCTGCTTGCTGCCTTTCCCTACCATACCCAGGGCTTGTGAGCAGTCGTCCCAGATGGCCGCGGCGCCAAGCATACCGTCGGGAGTGCGAGACGCCCACGTACGGTCGTCGACGCACACCTGGCTCCCGCGCGGCAGCCTCACAGAACGGAACCGTGAGCACGGCCCTAATGGTCAAGGCGGACCACGGATCCCCCTGCGGGAGGGAGGTGGGCACGTCTTCTGGCTGCTTGGCACGTGGCCCCCGCGTAGCTGTAGCCAACGTCGCTGGTTGGCCCATTGCCTCCGCAGCATCTTCGCAAAGTGGCTGGGCAGCCCCATCTGTTCCATTGCTGACGTTGCTGCCGTAGGATGTACCCGGTCGAACGCCAAGCTGTGAAACACGAGACGCGCCGAACTCGCCGGCCTCCAAAGCAGCGATGAACCGCGCCGCCGCGTCGTGCACCGTAGCACCCAGATTTGTTTCGTGAGCCTCTTGCGGCCACCACTCCTGGCACCAGGCGACGCAGGAGGGAGATCGCAGGCGAGCTGTGGCCCTGACCGTGCACCGCGAGCTGAACACCGTGATCGGTCGGAGTTGTGAGACAGGGGTGGCCCCTTCCCCCGCCAGCGGGCTCTCGTTAGGGAGGTGGACCTGTCACGCCACTGACCATGGACTCGGGAGGGCCTCTGCCATCTCGAAGGCGTCACACACCGCAGCGACGGCAGGGGCCACTAGGCCACCAAGGTCAGCCCAGGTCAGCCACCTCTGTCCCAGACCATCCGTCGGTACCTGCCGCTGTGCCCCGTTGTCGGCCCATCGCCCCCGCATAACCAATACGCCGTGGTCGTCCCGATCCCGTTGCGGGAGCCGCTTGGTCCACTCCAGCATGTTGTCTTTCCGCCTTTCTGGAACATCCCGGTCCCAAATGTTCGGCCACCGTTTTGAAAGTAGCTGCAGTGCCTCCTCCGTGCTCGCGGTGGTGGCGGTCGCAGCAAGGGCGGCGTTGCTGTCGTCGTACAGTGGCGCAGCCCGCACAGGCGCCTCTCCGCGCAACCAACTGTGTACCCGTCGGCGGCTGTGCCGGAGCCTGGCCCTCCATCGTCGTAACCGTGCCGCCCGTGTCCGGTCCCGCTCCACCCGTGATCGATTTTCCGCGTACCGTCGTAGCTCCTGCCACCGTTCCACACCGTCGGCCACTGAAGTCGTAGGCGAGCTGCCGCCGCACGCAGGCGTTGTCGCAGCACGCAGGACTCCTCCTCCCTCCCCTGGCCGCGGCGCACCAAGTAAAGCAGCCTGTTGCACCTCGCGACGAGATTAATGAGCTGGCGTTCCTGGAAGGGCGGCCGTGGAATCCCGCAGCTGGCCCGCGTCAGCTTTCGTTTCAGTTTGACCTCTCCCATGTGACACCCCAAGAGAGCATTCCGTGTCGTGCGCACGTTGCCGTTGCAGTGCCTGCTGCTGGCGTCGTACTCTTGCAGTCCCGGGCCTGCACGGCCTCCTGCAGCATGAGCCGGGCCCGTTCCCCGTCGTTCCACTAGCAACAAAAAACTGCCGCCACGAGTCGTGCATCCAACGCCGCGCGTCCGAAGATCCCTTCACGAGAGACGCGTCGTGCAAGGAATCCCTCCAAATGTGTCCGTATTGGTCCCATTGTCTCCGCATCACATTCAACCACCGCTCCGCGTCGACACTGCCCCGTTTCCCCACGCGCCGGTGTCTGGCCAGCTCCCACTCGGCAAACAGGGGCCGTCGACAGAGGTCAGCCCCGAATGCCACGACCTTGTGGTCTGCCACCGCGCTCCCGTCGAAGCCCCGAGCACGTGCTTCGCAGTTGCACACCACAGCGTAAGCGATGCACCGTGAGGTGTCCCATCTCGTAGGTAGAGGGTTGCCTTGCCCGTCGCGCACCAAGCATTGGCCGTGCCCCCGCGGCACGGTAACATCCGCCGGCACTGTGTTCCAATCTCCGAGGGTGCGCCGCTGGATCTCCCCAAGGGGGGGGGGGTAGGACCCCCTCCCCCTTCCCCGATCCGTCGTCGGGGACCCCCCCCCCCCCATCCCCCCCCTTCCCCGATCCGTCGTCGGGGAATCCCCCCCCCCTCCCCCCCTTTCCCCGATCCGTCGTCGGGGACGCCCCCCCCCCCCCTCCCCCTCTTTGGCCGCAACCAACCCCGCCCTCCCCCCCCCGCCCCCCCTTTCGCCACGCCGCCACCTGACTCCGGAACCCGACCCCCGCCACCCCTACCCCTAGTCCTCACCCGAACCCAAACCCCTAACCCTAACCCCAACCACTAGACCCAGCCTCAAAGAGTACTCACAACTCATTACTCACTACAACACTTCTGACTAGTCGCTACTCGCTACTCACTTCTCACTACCCCCTACTCACTACTCACGACTCACTACTCACTATCCACTACTCACTACCCACCACCCACTACTCGCTACTCACTACTCCCTACTCACCACTCCCTCCTCCCTATTCACTACTCACTACTCACTCCTCACCACCCACTACTCAATACTCACTACTCACTAAGCACTACTCACTACTCCCTACACACTAATCACTATATCACTACTCATTACCCACTACCCACTAATCCACTACTCACTACTCACTACTCCATGCCAACAAATCACTACTCACTACCCACTACTCGCTACTCGCTACTCCCTTACCCTTACACAATACTGACTACACAGTACTCAGTACTCACTACTCGCTACTCCCATACTCGCTACTCAATACTCACTATTCACTTCCCGCTACTCACTACTCACTACTCGCTACTCCCTACTCACTACATAGGCTCTAGCCACTAGTCACAACTTACTAGTCACTAGTCACTAGGCACTACTCATTACCCACTACTCAGTACTCACTAATCGCTACTCACTACCCACTATTCGCTACCCACTTATTACTACTCACTGCTCACTACTCCCTACCCCCTACTCCCGACTCGCTACTCACTACTCACTACTCGCTACTCCCTACCCGTTACTCACTAATCACTACCCACTACTCACTACTGACTATTCTCTACTCACTACTCACAACTCACTACGCCCTACTCGCTCCTCACTACTCACTACTCGCTACTCTCTACTCGCTACTCACCACTCACTACCCACTGCCACTAACCCACTACTCGTTATTCATCACTACTCACTGCTCACTACTCACTACGCACTACGTACTACTCAGTACTCACTACTCACTACTCACTACTCACTTCTCACTACTCGCTGCTTACTACTCACTAGTCACTACTCACTACTCACTACTCACTACTCACTGCGCACTACGCACTACCCACTACTCACTACTCACTAATCACCACTCGCCCTCCACTACTCACTACCCATTACTCACTACCCACTACTCATTACTCCCTACTTCCTACTCAGGACTCACTACTCGCTACTCGCTACTCACTACTCACTACTCACTACTCGCCACTCCCTACTCACTTATCAGTACACACTACTGACTATTCACTACTCACTACTCCCCACTCCCTACTACCTACTCCCTACTCGCCACTAACTACCCACTACTCACTACCCAATACTCACTACTCACTACGCACTAACTCACTAATCACTACTCACCACTCCCTACGCCAAACTCCGTACTCCCTACACACCTTCCCGGGCGCAGAAAGGAGAAGCGAGAGAGGCCCCCCCCTCCCCGGCTCCCTTTCCGGCGAGAAGGGGGGGAGGGGGGTGGGTCCGACCCCCCCCCCCCTTTCCAGCGCCAAGGGGGGGAGGGGGGGGGTTCCGGACCCCCCACCCCCCCTTCAAGGGAGGGGGGGGGGTGATCGGGACCCCCCCCCCCCTTAAGGGGGGAAGGGGGGGAGGGGGGGAGGGGGTTCTGGACCCCCCCCCCCCCCCTGTAGTGCATTCAGGGAGATCCACTGGCGCACTTTCCCAATCTCCAATAGCCACCCAGGAAGCCATGCCGTCTGCATTCGTGCAGGCGCTGACGATACGCATCACATGGTCAGAAGATTCCGCAGGCTCCTTCCATAGGAACACAAGCACACCCTCCACCAACGTAGCCTGAACCTCACCATGAGCTCACCTTCCTGCATATGGTGCGTGACCGTAGAATGCGCTTTACCAGCGTGGCCACTCCGCCCCGCTATCCGCAAGGATCAGAATTGCACTGCACATGGTATGCCCGGCAACCACTGTTGCACGCCGTATTGCAGAACGAACGTAGCGTAGCACAAGCAAGTCCCACCTCCTTCAGGCAAATGACGTCCACCCCGTCGTTGCCACGTCGCCTGCCACGCCCCAGCTTCGCTCCGGACACTGTAGGACCACATCGTGCAAGGTAGTGACCGCAACACGTTCGGGGCCAGGGCCGCGTCCGCCCAGTCTTCCGTGTCCGCGTCGCTCGCCGCGCCGCCTCAGAGACAGTGCAGGTGAGGTGGGCGCGCTGCAGGAGCGCCCCGCCTGCCCCGCCAGCGCGCCCAAGCGTCGGGGCGGCCTTCCGCTCGGAGTCGTTTCTGCTCCTCCTCCCACCTGTGATGAGCCGCCGTCTGCTCCTGCTTGGCGTAGGCCCCGCCGTGTTCTTCCTCCGCGTGTCGTCTCGGGAACCCCGTGGGTGTCACGGTAAGGCTTGCTTGAAGGAGGGCCTGGAAGCCTGGAGGACAACTGCTGGCGCCTCTTGAGCCGCCCGGGACCCTGAAAGCCATCTTCGCGATGGCTCGGGGCCCCCCCCGTGGTGGATGCTCATTCTGGGGACCTTCCTGGAGACGCTCGCTCCACTCGTGCGTCGAACGGCCGTCGATGTGAGTCGACCTTGAGTCGAACCTGAGTCGAACCTGAGTCGAACTTGACTCGAACTTGAGTCGAACTGGGGTCGATTTAGAGTAGAACAGATCCGTCTGGTCGAGCGCCCGCCCGACCTGCCCGCCAGGGGACGCACAAAGACTTACTTGTACTAGATGCTCTCCTCGGAGGCGCGCGTCCGACCCGAACATATAGTACACCCATCTTGTAGTAGATCGTTTCCCGAGCGGTGTGGCCTTCAACCGCCCGCCACGACGCATATACTACAAGATTTCTCGGTGCGGGGGGGCGACGCACACAGAGTATTAGTATGTTGGGGTGACGCCGACGTTGGGGTCCGCCCGCCCGACCCGCCCTTTGGGCCCGCCCGCCCGACACACCCGTCAGGGTCCGCCTGCTAATCGTCCTGCTCCTCTCTCCTTCCCCCCGGAGCTCACAATAGGCTGTCTGTCAGGGAAGACCGTGACGCTCGAACTGTGCCCCTAGGCCCTCGGCTACAACAACGGCTCCCCCCTGAGCCTCACAATTCATTCAGGAATCGCGCTTTCGCTCGACGATCCCTGACAATTCACACTAGAATCCAGCTCTCGCCCAGGAACTCCCCACAGTTTACTGATGCGCTGCGCTCTCGACGCCCCGCACGAGACTTCCCCACAACTTACTCAGGAATCGCGCTCACGCCCGAGACGTCTCCGCCGAAGGGCGAGGCGCGACGCATGCGAGTCCCTCTCTGGAACGCCCGGCTCGTCACGCTGGCACCGCAGCGCCTGCGGCAGAGCCCGCCCGACGGTGAAGAGGCGCAGCCGCGACGGCGACAGAGGCAGGGGCGGGGGTCCTCCTCCTCCTCCTCCTCCTCCTCCTCCTCCTCCTCCTCCTCCTCCTCCTCCTCCTCCTCCTCCTCCTCCCCCTTCTCCTCCCCCTCCTCCTCCTCCTACTCCTCCTAGGAGGGCCAGAGGGGGTGCCTCGGGAGCCGAGGCGGGCGGCACACGGGGCCGGGACCCCGGCAGCGGGAGGCCCGGCAGCGGGAGCCGGAGCATCGGCGATCGAGGCTCGCCGAGCGAGGCTCGAGGCGTGGTGGGCGTTCCCGGGGGCCCTGCTGGGCCGCAAGAGGTGGCGTGCCGTCGGCCTGGCCGAACTCCCCTCGAGACTCTCGCAAGAATGGGCAGGGATTGCCATCAGATTTGGCCCACAGCAGGATCTGGGAGGAGGAGGAGGAGGAGGAGGAGGAGGAGGAGGAGAAGGAGTAGGAGGAGAAGAAGGAGTAGGAGGAGGAGGAGGAGGAGGAGGAGGAGGAGGAGGAGGAGAAGGTGGAGGAGGAGGAGCAGCACCAGGACGGGAGAGCCCAGTGGACGAGCGATGCTGCGTAGCTGTGTGTGCAGAAGTCGGCCAGGGACT
>CAUYUJ010000853.1:82541-108644 GCA_963575745.1 Prorocentrum cordatum
GCTACGATGACCTGTCTGCATATTGAGAAATCCGCTATTCGAAGGGAGACAAACAAAGAGCTGGGAGGAAGAGCAGGACGACTGGCAGGGACAATCCGCGGGAAACTCAGCAGCATCAGAAGCTGCACAGGTGGTATGTCGTCCTCTCCGAAGTCACGAACAACTGCCCCCTCCCTCCCTCCCCCCAGTCCACAAGCGAAAACAAAATTGCTTCAAATAATATTGCA
The DNA here is from genome assembly GCA_963575745.1 of Prorocentrum cordatum. NCBI lineage: Eukaryota > Dinophyceae > Prorocentrales > Prorocentraceae > Prorocentrum > Prorocentrum cordatum. The sequence goes on from CAUYUJ010000853.1 coordinate 82,769, forward strand.
ATTGGAGCACCGGCGAAACCCATAAATGCATTCGCGGCGCCCGTGCGGGCGGCCATCCAGCCTCCAGTCCCCAGCGAGTGGAACGCTGAGGTGATATTGGGTTACTGCCCCATCCCCTCTCAGTTCCGCTGGGTGCTTAGACTCTTCTCTCCTCGTCCTCTCCTTGCTCCGCCTCCTCCTGCTGTTACTTCTCCTCCTCTGCCTCTTCGTCCTCCTTCTCCTCCTCCTCCTCCTCCTCCTCCTCCTCCTCCTCCTCGTCTCCCTCCTCATCCTCCTCCTAGTCGTCCTCGTCCTCCTCCTCCTGGTCGTTCTCCTGCTCCTCTTCCTCCTCCTTCGCCTACATCGTTTTCCTTATAAGGACATCCTCCCTGTCGCACCCCCAGACGTGTCGGTGGGGCGGGCCGGGCGTTTCGCCCAAGACTTCCTCGCCATCGATGACCCCCTGCAGCTCCAGATCTGCAACAGCTCCACGGATGGGCAGGGCGGGATCTGTTCCAGATGCGGATCTCGCCGCAGCGCCGCGCCCGCTCGCCACGGAAGCCTGCGCCGGCTCGAAGGAGGAGGGGCGGCCCCTCTGCCCTCGAGATGCAGCGCCGCGCACGTGCGTGTCTTGACTGTTGGCAGCAGCCTGCAGGCTGGAGGGCGGATGCCTGCAAGGATGCGGCTGCCGCCCCGCGCCGCTCACAGGCTGTCCTGGAGGTTTGCAGCCGTGTCCGGGGCTCGCGTGGCGGAAGTCCCAGGTTATGGTCTTCTGGCGCGACTGCTCACTGCCAGAACGCAGCAGTCACTTGGAGTCGCGGTGCGAACTCCCAGGAGTCGCGTTCTGGCATGACTGAAGTCCCTGGAACTGCGTTGAGGCATGATCGAGGATTTTCAGACGGCTGTCTTCCAATGAGGCACGTACCGCGCAGAAAAATACATTGCTGCAGGGACCTGTGAAGAATGAACTTGGAAGAAGGGTTCCTTGCAACATCGTTGATGCGTCCTGGGTTGACACCGGTCCTCCCCCTTCCACAACTCCAACTATTCCTCCTTCTCGCCTCCTCCTCCTCCTCCCCCTCCTCCTCCTCCTCCTCCTCCTCCTCCTCCTCCTCCTCCTCCTCCTCCTCTGCCTCCTCCTCCTCCTCTGCCTCAACCTCCCCCTCCATGTCGTCACCCTCCCCATGCCGCATCCTTTGCCGTAGCCGTTTTGGCCCAAGCCGCTCGACAGCGAGCCATCGCCCCGCTGCTCGAGCTGGCTCGGCCTGTCCCTCCTGCTCGCGGTTGCGGGCTTCGCTCCTGTCGTGCATGAGAGAGGATGGCGCGGGAGGGCGAGGGCGATGCGCGCCCAGCCTCCGTCCGACGCGCGGGGCGCCCTGCTGCGGCAGAGCGCAAGGCTCGCCGTGCCTGGGCGCCCCTCTCGGCGCACGGCGCGCGCCTCAGGCTGGCCGGGCGGCGGCAGCGGACGCTGCCGCCACCTCGGCGTGCCTGGAGTGGGCCTCGCCTGGGAGCTCGGCGGCGTGACGCGCTGGTGCTGCGCTGGTCGCCGCGGACGCCGAGGTGCTCGTGCCTCGCGGCGTCGTGGTGCGGCTCGGGCGGCGGCGAGGAGGAGCTCAAGAACCACTTCGACGCGGGCCTGGCCACGGTGCCGTCATGCTGGCCTGGGATCTGGGAGGTCTGCTCGGCCACAGGCGCGCTGAAGGTGCTGCAAAACCCCGGGAAACGCGCCCCCCCTCTTTTTTGTACTGGTCGCCTCTAAGATGGCCGCAAGCTGCCCGACAAGCCCCCAAGAGAGCCCGAGGAGCCCCCCCCCAACGAACCGCACAGACCCCCAGGGCGCCCCACAAAAAGCCAGCAAGAGGTACCCCCATGGCCCATGGCTGGTGCACGACGTCTCCTCGGACTCTGTGGGGAAAGCCTCGCCTTCGCTCCTGGAGGAGGCTCGCGGAAAGGGAGCCCGACTCTCCGTATACGCGTGAACGCGGACGCCGCCCCTGCTACCTGGGCGCCGCTGGACTTCAGTCGGGCATGTCCCTCTGCAGAAGGAAATCATCAAAACTAGTCAAACAATAATCCGGGGACGTGTTTTGATTGACTACTTTTGACTACTTTTGCCTACTTTTTGGATACGTCTGATACTCGTCCAAAATACACCTGCAGGAGGACATGCCCAACCTAACGCTGGACGCCTGCCCCGAGGACGCGGACGATGACGAGTCCGCCGGTTCCCCAGGGGCGCGCACACGCGGATTAGCGATCCATGGATCTGGCGCGCGGCCGCCGGAGGTGCCCTCCCCAAAATGCGGCCGGGGCCGCCTCGCTCGGCGGCCGAAAATCTGCGACTTCCCATGGAAGCGGGACCAGTCGCTAATCCACGCCCCCGTGATCCATGTTAGCGATCGCCCGAGCTTCCGACTTCGTGGACGAGGGGGCACGACTTTTCGACGGGCACGTCCCCGCCCAGACATCTCACACTGCTCCAATGCCTTCACTGCGGGGCCCCCAGGAGGGTCTGGACCACTCCCCCAGGGCCAGCTTTCCGTCCTGACTCGTTCTGTTGACGGTCCCGAGGCCCGGCCAGGCCGGAGGCCGCCAACTGCCAAAGACTGGCGGCTCCAATGCTTTCGGAGCGTCGGACCTCTGGGCGTGCAGGAGCCGGAGGGCTTCACAGTCGCCGCCCCTTCTGCAGATGAATCTCTCCAGCTCTCCGCCGCCTCTGGCGGTGCGCGTTGCGCGCAGGAGCGCAGCAGAGCCACAGGAGAGCGCGGCGTTGACAGTGCAGCCCCGCACACGTGACACATGCTGACGAGCAGGAGCACAGCAAAGCCCCAGGAGAGCGAGGCATTGACAGTGCAGCTCCAACGTCCTCGGCGCCCCGCGGTCCGCACGAGCACTCCTCGGGACCCCCGCGGGGCGTGCCAGACCGCCCCCGACGTGCTGCCGCGGGCGCCCTCGCCCCCTCGGGCGGCGCCACGCGGGTCCTCGCATGAGCAGCGGCGCTCCGCCTTCTGGGCGACGAGCAGGAAGCGGGTCTTGCGCGAGATGAAGCAGCGACGTCCCGCGGTGGCTTACGCGGGCCGCCGGCGCGGCACGCTACACTGAAGACGAGGGCGCTCACGCGCGAGCAGCTTGCGCGCCAATGTCGGCGCAGTGGGCTCCGTTCTTTTGCGCCACAAGACACCAGAGCCGAACGCCGATTGCCATCGACAGTGGTCCCCATTGTCGTAAGTGACTGGCTCGAGGCCTGCCTGACGGATTGTGGCTTTCGTTTGGTTCATCGTTCGCCCAGTACGTGTCGTCGAGGGCATGCTGGGAGATGAAGAGAGCAGCGTAGCGGATACAAAACTACCTGCTGCCTCCGGCACGTTCTCTCTTCCTGCTAGTTCTGATACTTCGTTCCTTCCTCTACATCGCGTAGCATGCGTGGCACATTGGCGACCCCGGCGACGCTGTCAAGCAAATCGCTAATCGTGTTGGCGACTTGGGTCAAAAGTGGCGCGACGAAGACCCTCGAGAGAGCCCCGACATATCTCCAAGAGGGATCCAAAAAGGCTTCCTTACAGCTTCCTGGGCAAATGCATGTGATAACCTTACTTTAGGGCTGATTCCTGACTCATCCGCGCCTCTCCATCCACTGACAAAGAGACAGCACGGGTCAAAAAGGTGAGCTTTCGTGGCTTCCCGACGGGAGGCTCTCCAGCTTACAAGCGGCGATGTGACAAAGGGAGTATGCAGGTGATGTGGTGGCTGTCCTCCCCCTTTGTGCCGCTATATGCTCCTACGCTGCCCTGGCCAAGGCGCAGGAAAGAGGGGAAAGAAGGGACACGCGAAGCATCCGGAGATCCGCGCATGCGAGACGGAACGTGGCGGCGCCTTCCTCCAGTTGGCGGCTGCAGGCGCGAACAAGGGAACCGAGCCAACATGGCCACGACACTGCATGCAAGTGGCATGACGTATGGCGAGTACGAAAACTAGACTCAACTACATCGAACACTGTATTCATTCAACCGAATCAGCGTCGAGCTCATACCAGCGCGTGGATCCCAAGGGCGCGTGAGTGCCCACGATGCTGCTGATGCTGCTGAATACTAGGCCGATGCCTCGTACTGCCGGTTGGTATCCAGGATCTCCGGGGTCGCTTCAATACAGATCTCACCTTCAGCTCGCTGAGGAGAGCGGGCCTGTCGCTCAATGACCTGGAGGTGGGGGGGGAGGGGCGTTTTCGTATGGAGCGGGAGGAAGCCGAGCTAGGGAAGAAGGGGAGAAGAACATGAAGTTCAAGAGGGAAGATGACGAGGGGGAGGTTGCGGACAAGAGCCTGCTGATGAAAAGAGGGCGCTCATAGCCTGAACGAGTTCAGACAGGACACTGCGCTGGAGTCGATATTGAAATCAACCTCAACCTTAGACAGAAGGACCCAAGAGATGTCCAAGATGCGCTCAAGAGGGCATCAAAGGGAGGAGATGGAAGAGGAGAAAGATAACCGAAGAAAAGATGAGGAGGGGGGACGACGCCGACAAGGCTGATGACGAGGAGGACTAATCACCATCCCCCGCGTGAATCAGACTGGGAACTGATCTGGACCCGACATCCAACTAAAAGTCCTGCATCATGCGCTGCTGCGCAGACACGGTGGCCTGATTTGTCGCAGGCAGCTGGATGCAATAGGACCACAACTACGGCAGCGAATACGACATGCAAGAACTGGAAGAGTCCAGACACGAGAGACGCACAATAACACGAGACCAGATACCCATCCGGGCGCACGCAGAAAACGTCAGCGAGCGCCTGGTGGTGATGCGCGGTCGCAAGTCGTCGCTGGACCGTGAAGGTGCAAGTCTTCTCGAAGATGGTGCCACGGACACGGGAGCCTCCTCCGCGCGGGAGTGCCCGCGAAGACCCGAGCCAAACGCGCGGCGAACACGTCGACGGTCCGCGGAGCGAGCCTCGGCCTCGCCGCGTCGGACCGGGCAACCAGGCCCATACCGCTGCCACTCTGGAGCCCGGCTTCAGCATGCGGCGATGGCTGTGCTCTCCCAGCGACGCGGACCTGGCCACTCCACGATCCCAGCTCTCCCCCCCACCCCCCGAGGAGCACCTCCACTCACACATCCCCACATCCCGTCTCGCTCCACCCTCTCGGCGCCGACATGGGCGATGCGGGTCCTGTCCCTAGGGTTAGGTCGGGCATGTCCCCCTACAGGCGGATTTTGGAAGATAAATAAAAGATAATCATAAGAATATTCCCAAATAGTCCAAAAACAATAGAAGAATCGTCCCAGACAATGTTTTGACTCTTTTTGAGTCTTCCTCCTCTAGAGGGACAGGCCCGATTGACCTCCAAGGCCGCGTGTGGAGCTCCCCGTGGGGAACGGGACGGGTGCGGGGCGCGCCGAGACGGGCGCAGCGGGACCGCGCGATCGCGCCGAGCGGGCGCCGAAAAGGGACGGGGGGGGTCTTAGGCGAGATGGCGTGGCGACCCTGCGCAGCGGCGTGCGCGGGCCGTCACCGCGGGCCGTCACACGGCACGTCACGTGCGCAGCGGCGTGCGGGGGCGCTCACGCGCGACCACACGCGGGAAGCTTGCGCGCCAGCCGGGCGCCTTCGCCGCGCCGCCCGGCGCGTCGGACGGAGCACCACACGGAGGGCCAGGCGGCTGTGGCGCAGGAGCTCGGCGCGCCAGAACGCCTAGGTGTCGAGGAGGATGATCGAGGAGGAGGGGGATCAACGAGGAGACAGATCGAGGAGGAGAGGAGGAGGAGGAGGAGGAGGAGGAGGAGGAGGAGGAGGAGGGGAAGGAGGAGAAGGAGGAGGAGTGGAGGAGGAGGATCGAGAAGGAGGAGGAGGATCGAGGAGGAAAAGGATCGGGGGGAGGAGGAGGATCAAGAAGGATCAAGGAAGAGGATCAAGAAGGATCAAGGAGGAGGAGGAGGAGGAGGAGGAGGAGGAGAAGGAGGATCGATGAGGATCGAGGAGGAGGAGGACGAGGATCGAGGAGGAGGAGAAGGAGGAGGAGGAGGATCGCGGATCGAGGACCGAGAATCGAGCATCGGGGCCCGAGGCGCGAGGAGCTGGGTCTGATGAGCGCCCACGCCGGACCTGCCACAGCGGGCAGCTGTGGCGCACGAGCTCGGCGCGCCAGAGCGAGAACGTGTGGGTGTCCCTTACGAGCTCCTGGCGCTGCGACTCTGCCACGACGCCGCCCGGCGTCGGGCCCCAACGGGCCCTCACGAATCGGTCCGGCTCCGGGAATGACACAGAAAGCGCTCTGGTGAGCGCCCACGCTGGGCTCCCCTCCTTCCTCCTCGATCCTCGTCCTCCTCCTCCTCCTCCTCCTCCTCCTCCTCCTCCTCCTGCCTCCTCCTCCTCCAGTCCTCCTCCTCCTCCTCCTCCTTCCTCCTCCTCCTCCTCCTCCTCCTCCTCCCCTCCTCCTCCTCCTCCTCCTCCTCCCTCCTCCTCCTCTCCTCCTCCTCCTCTCCTCCTCCTCCCTCCTCCTCCTCCTCCCTCCTCCTCTCCTCCTCCTCCACCTCCCTCCTCCTCCTCCTCCTCCTCCTCCCCTCCTCCCTCCATCCTCCTCTCTCCTCCTCCTCCTCCTCCTCCTCCTCCTCCTCCTCCTCCTCCTCCCTCCTCCTCCCTCCTCCTCCTCCTCCTCCTCCTCCTCCTCCTCCTCCTCCTCTCCTCCTCCTCTCCTCCTCCTCCTCTCCCTCCTCCTCCCTCCTCCCTCCTCCCCTCCCTCCTCCTCTCTCCTCCCCTCCTCCTCCTCCCACCTCCCTCCTCCTCCTCCTCCTCCTCCCTCCTCCTCCTCTCCTCCTCCTCCTCCTCCTCCTCCTCCTCCTCCTCCTCCTCCCCTCCTCCTCCTCCTCCTCCTCCTCCTCCTCCTCCTCCTCCTCCCTCCTCCTCCTCCTCCTCCTCCTCCTCCTGCTCCTCCTCCTCCTCATCCTCCTCATCCTCCTCCTCCTCCTTCCCCAGTCTCGGACGTTGAATTGGTTTGGGAATAGGCTGGTCGTTCTGGAACGCTCTGAGAGCATTCCGGAACACTCTGGAGCGATTACTTGCGAGGCCGCCTCCCCCCAAGGAGCCGCAACGATTTTGAAATTGAGAATTTTTCATCAGGTCGACGTCCTGAAGCTTGGCATTGGGATGGCATCGTGGGCCGCCCGAGCGTTATCGCATTGTCGCGCGCCGCCTCCTCCTGCTGCTGAGACGCGCCGCGCAGGCTGCGAAGGCGCGACCAAGGCGGGCCCGAATCCAAGACGCCATGTGGCCGCCGTGGATCTCTCCGCCGCGGCGACACTTCACCCTGCGGTCGTTGGGCGACGCGCGCGTCCAACGCTCCCACGCGCACTCCCGCGCGCACTCGTGGCCCCCGATGCGCCCCCCATCCGTTCGACGGCTCGAGCATGGCCGAAAGGGGCCCTGCGTGCTTTCTCAAGGGGGACTGAATCCACAATGGCCCCCTCGCGGGCAGGCGAGCGCTGCCCCTCTGACCCAACTACGAAATTACCTAACCGCGAAGACTGATAGGTTTCTAGTGGTCTCAAAAAAAATATCATGACTCCCCAGGGGGGTCTGGGCAGATGCCGGACCGGCGCCGCGGGAATCCGGGGACTCCCCATTTTCACTGCCAGGGGCCACATTTGGTCTACCCGGAGCCAACAAAACACCACTCCCAGGCCACATTTTGAATGCCTGGGCCCAACTGTAAGCCACTTCGTGTTCTTCGTGCTCCCACAACACCATTCCCACGTTAATTTTGAATGCCCAGAGCCAACTGTAGGCCACTTCGTATTCTTCGTTTTCCCAGAACACCACTCCTGCACCATATTTTGATTGCCCGGAGCCAACTGTGGGCCACTTCGTGATCTTCGTGCTTCCAGAACACCATTCCCACGTTAATTTTGAATGCCCAGAGCCAACTGTAGGCCACTTCGTGTTTTTTTGTGTTCCCGCAACACCACTCCTGCACCATATTTTGATTGCCCGGAGCCAACTGTGGGCCACTTCGTGATCTTCGTGTTTCCAGAACACCAGTCCTGGAGCTGAGGCAATCTGAAGCCGAGGCAGGCTAAGGCCGAGGCAAGCTGAGGCTGAGGCTGAAGCGCGCCGAGGCAGGCTGAGGCTGAGGCTGAGGCAGGCTGAGGCTGAGGCAGGCTGCGACTGAGGCTGACACAAGCTGAGGCCGAAGCAGGCTGAGGCTGAGGCTGAGGCAGGATGAGGCTGAGGCGGGCTGGGGCTGAGGCTGAGGCAGGCTGAGGCCGAGGCTGAGGCCGAGGCAGGCTGAGGCTGATGCCGAGGCAAGCCGAGGCAGGCTGAGGCTGAGGCTGAGGCTGATGCTGAGGCAGGCTGAGGCTGAGGCTGAGGCTGAGGCAGGCTGAGGCTGAGGCAGGCTGAGGCTGAGGCCGAGGCAGGTTCGGGCCGAGACAGGCTGAGGCTGAGACTGAGGCTGAGGCTGAGGATGAGGCCGAGGCAGGCCGAAGCTGCGACAAGGTGAAGCTGAATGGGGGGGGAAGGGGAGGGGGGGGAGGCTGAGGCAGGCTGAGGCCGAGGCAGGCTGAGGCCGAGGCAGGCTGAGGCTGAGGCGGGGGCGCGCCGAGGCAGGCTGAGGCTGAGGCTGAGGCTGAGGCTGGGGCTGAGGCTGAGGCTGAGGCTGAGGCAGGCTGAGGCTGAGGCTGACGCAGGCTGAGGCCGAGACAGGCTGAGGCTGAAGCTGAGGCAGGCTGAGGCTGAGGCCGAGGCAGGCTGAGGCTGAGGCTGAGGCAAGACGAAGCAGGCTGAGGCTGAAGCTGAAACTGAGGCAGGCGGAGGCATCCGTAGGAATCCGTAGGAATCCATAGGAATCCTTAGGAATCCTCAGTAATCCGCCGGTATCCTCAGGAATCCGTAGGCATAGTTAAACATCCTCAGGAATCCTTAGGAATCCTTCGGAATCCATTGGATCCTAAGGCCGTTGCCGCTGCGACTGTCATTGCGAGTGCGACTGCGACTGCGAGAACAGCAGAAATCTACAACTGGATTCTCACCTGAATCTTGGGGATCCTTCCAGATATGCTTATACACATCGCTGTTAGGTTGCTCTGCTGGGATAATTAATTTTGACAAGCCAATATGCCGCTCGAGTGAAGGCGGTCGTTTCTGGGAGGCCCGCAGCAGCCCGAGGCTTTCATTCTATCGCTGCTCGAGAGGGCGCGTGTCTCGCGGCGGCTTTTAGAGGAGCGCGATAAACGCTTTTTCACCCTTGCTTGCGCCGCGCCCCGCGCGCCCCGGAATGGCTCGCGCGCCGCGCGCGGCCTCGGGACGCGAAGCGGCGCGCGCGGGCGGGGGGGGCCTGCCCTCGCCGCCACCCCTCGTCGCGCACACGGTCAATATCGTGGCGTTCCTCAAATTGCGCTCCCTGCTTTAACTCCCGCTGCTGCCCCCTGCCGCGACGCGGCGGAAAGGGGCGAACGCACCCCGCCGAGCCCTAACCAGGACCACGCGCTGCTCCAGTAAGCCCCGCTTGGCGGGAGCATTCGCGGCCGCCGGCGCCGCGGCAGAAGCGGCCGGGGCCCCCGTGGGAGCCACTGCGCGAGACTGAACAGGTGGGCGGGGCCGCGCTGGCATTCAGTGGGCCGTTTCCGAAAGCGTCGGCCCTCAAGACCAACGGCTGCGGCCCCTTTGCCCCTCATTTCCCCTCCGCTCCCCGCCCACCTCCCCCTTCCCTGCCCTCCACCTGCCCCTGCCCGCCCCTTCCCTGTCCTCCACCCACTACCGACCCCTCCCCAGTGCCCCTCCCCGGCCCCCCCCTCTTCTGCGCCCCCGCCCTCCGCCGCCGCGCGCCGGGCACCCTGGAGCGGCGCCCCGGTCCGGGCCCAGGACGAGGCCCCCCCCCAGGCCCCCCCCTGGGGCCACCCGTGGGGCCACCCTGGGGCAACCCCTGGGACGAGCCACGATTTTCGCCCACGATTTTGTTCACGATTTTCCGTTAATTCGAATCATAATGAAACAAAATCGTGTTCAAAATCGTGGTCAAAATCGTGGGCAGTCCAATCGTCTGCAAAATCGGAAGCAAATCGTGGGCAAAATCGTGGGCAAAATCGTGGGCAGAATCGTGGGGCGAAATCGTTGGCAAAATCGTGGGCGAAATCGTGGGCAAAATCGTGGCCCCGGGGGTCGTTCCGGGGGTGCCTCGTCCCGGCGGGGGAACGAGGGGGGGGGGCTGAAAACGGACAGAGGGAGAGAGGGAGGCGGACAGAGGGAAGAAAAGGACCTGACCGGGAGGGGGGGGGGCGGGAGGGAGGGGGAGGGGAGGGCGGCAGGGGGAGGGGAGGGAGGCACCTGCATCCCCTGGCTGTCTGGACTTAGCGCAAGGCGCCGCGGAGAAAAAAAAAAAAGGAACCCCAGAACCGGAACGCCAGATATTACCGAAGACTGATAGGTTTCTAGTGGTCTCAAAAGAGAGCATCATGACTCCCCAAGGGGGTCTGGGCAGATGCCGGACGGGTGCAGCGGGAATCTGGGGGCTCCCCATTTTCATTGCCAGGAGCTACATTTGTCTGCCCGGAGCCAACAGAACACCACTCCCAGGCCACATTTTGAATGCCCGGGCCCAGCTGTAGGCCACTTCGTGTTCTTCGTGCTCCCAGAACACCACTCCCAGGCCACATTTTGAATGCCCGGAACCAACTGTAGGCCACTTCGTGTTCTTCGCGCTCCCAGAACACCATTCCCAGGCCACATTTTGAATGCCAGGAGCCAACTGTAGACCACTTCGTGTTCTTCATGTTCTCAGAACACAACTCCCAAGCTAATTTTGAATGCCCGGAGCCAACTGTACGCCACTTCGTGTTCTTCGTGTTCCCAGAACACCACTCCTGCAGCATATTTTGATTCCCCAACCGTGGGCCACTTCGTGATCTTCGTGTTCCCTGAAGACAAGTCCTGTGCCATATTTTGAATGCCCGAGCTGAGGCAGGCTGAGGCTGAGGCAGGCTGAGGCTGAGGCTGAGGCACGCCGAGGCAGGCTGAGGCTGAGGCTGTGGCAGGCTGAGGCTGAGGCAGGCTGAGGCTGAGGCTGACGCAGGCTGAGGCCGAGGCAGGCTGAGGCTGAGGATGAGGCAGGCTGAGGCTGAGGAAGGCTGAGGCTAAGGCTGAGGCAGGCTGAGGCTGAAGCTGAGGCCGAGGCAGGCTGAGGCTGAGGCCGAGGAAAGCCGAGGCAGGCTGAGGCTGAGGCTGAGGCTGAGGCTGAGGCAGGCTGGGCCTGAGACAGGCTGAGGCTGAGGCTGAGGCTGAGGCAGGCTGTGGCTGAGGCAGGCTGAGGCTGAGGCCGAGGCAGGTTCAGGCCGCGACAGGCTAAGGCTGAGACTGAGGCTGAGGCTGAGGATGAAGCCGAGGCAGACCGAAGCTGAGACAAGGTGAGGCTGAATGGGGGGGGGAAGGGGGGGGGAGGAGGGGAGGCTGAGGCTGACTGAGGCTGAGACAGGCTGAGGCCGAGGCAGGCTGAGGCTGAGGCTGAGGCAAGCCGAGGCAGGCTGAGGCTGAGGCTGAGGCTGAGGCTGGGGCTGAGGCAGGCTGACGCTGAGGCAGGCTAAGGCTGAGGCTGACGCAGGCTGAGGCCGAGGCAGGCTGAGGCTGAGGCTGAGGCACGCTGAGGCTGAGGCCGAGGCAGGCTGAGGCTGAGGATGAGGCAGGCTGAGGCAGGCTGAGGTTGAGGCTGAAACTGAGGCAGGTTGAAGCATCCGTAGGAATCCATAGGAGTCCTTAGGAATCCCTAGGAATCCTTAGGAATCCGTAGGCATCCTTAGGAATCCGTAGGCATAGTTAAGCATCCTCCGAAATCCTTAGAAATCCTTAGGATTCCATTGGATCCCAAGGCTTTGCCACTGCGACGGTCATTGCGAATGCGAGAACAGCAGAATTCTACAACTGGATTCTCACCTGAATCTTAAGGGGAATGTTTCCAGATATGCTTATACACATCGCTGTTAGGTTGCTTTGCCGGGATGATGTTATCCCAGAGCCCGGCCTTAACGCACTGCTGGCAGCACACTCGCGACTGGGGTGCTAACAATTGTCGCACTCGCACCATTGCCCCTACTCCAAACACCTCCCCCCCTTGCCGCCCCATCCCTCCCCCGCTCTTCCCTCCCTTCCGCCTACCATCTCGCATGACCCCCCTTTCCTCCCTAGCTTCCCCCCCTCGCTTCTCCTCTCATCCTCTCCCGCTCTCTCCGTGTACTTCGCACGCGCATGGCGGGAGACCTCCGCGACGCGAGCAACCCGACCCGCGCAACGTGCCGCGCATGGCGCGGCGCGGCGCGCTTGGGCAAGACATCATACACGCACAGACCGGAGGTCCCGTGAGCGGCACCAGCAACGCAACGCCACGCACGCGGCACCACGCAGGCCGCGCACACGGCGCCGCACACGCGGCACCGTACGCAAACACCGGGCACCTCGCGCGGCAGCACGTACGTGGCGCTATTTGCACGGTACCGCGCCGGCACGCAGCACGATGCGCATCGAACTGTGCACCGCGCGCAAGGCACGCACGCGCACGCGAAAGAAGCACCGCGCAACACCGCGCCCGCAACTCCAGGCACACGACACCACAAATTCAACGTCGGCTGCAGAAGCGGCGGTGCGTTCGCGGCACCTCGCGTGCGGCGCCGCGAGGAAACGCCACAACCTCGGCGCCGACCGCGGGGCGCCGCGCGAACGGCACAACCCGCGCTGCACCGCGCACGCGGCACAGCACGCAACGCAGATGCCCAACTTGGGGTGCACGTCGGCAGCGCGACAGCAGCTGATGAAAAAATTTCAACAAAAAACCGAAAATACAAAAAACATCTGGCGGGGGATTTACAAAATCGTTGCCAAAATCGGCTTGGGGGACGGGGCCTCATGAGATTACACCTTGATTCTAGGCTCGTCCGACCACACGGGCAAAGCGACTCGGCAGCGACACGACAACCGACCAGACCAAACCGACCGAACGCAGCCGACTGCGACGCAGCCGAACCGACCGAACCACGAACACCCTTGGCCAGTGCTAGGCGGCGCGCCCATGGGGAGGCGAGAAGGGCGTTCGTCTGAAGAGTAAGCAAGAGCTTCACGCATGGAGGGCGGGTCGTTTTCAAAATGTGGCTCTTGCCCTAGCGCCTCGCACACTCGCCTGAAAGTTGCAAGAGTTTGAAGGATAGAGGGCGGGTCGTGTTCAAAATGAGGCTCTCGCCGTACGCCCTAGCGCCGCGCACATTCTTCTTGGAAGTTCGCAAGAGCTTCATGGATGGAGGGCGGGTCCTTTTCAAAATGTGGTTCTCGCGTTAGCACCGCGCCCATTCGTCTTGAGAGTTTAAAGGAATTTCGAGGATTCTTGCGGAAGACGTCCGAGAAAGTGTGTTTTGGCACGATTCGCGGATCCAAGAAATCCGCGCGGAGCGCCAACAGTTTATGTTTACGGCTACTTTCCTTCTTCGATTCTCACTTCCCCCCAGGCTCGCCGCCGAAATGTGGCTCACTCGAGGTCTGGTTCCCTTCCCTGGGACCGGTTCTTCATCCTGAGCCATTGTTTGACGGTCCCGAGGCGGTAGGGGCTCCCAGAGGCAGAAACAAACAAAAAAACTCGCGTCGCGATTTCGCTCACAACGCAAAAGAGGGGGTCCGGGCCACTTCCCCCCAAAGGCTGGCTGCCGCCGCCGCCCCCTCATTTTCCCCTCCTCCTCCTCCTCCTCCTCCTCCTCCTCCTCCTCCTCCTCCTCCTCCTCTCCCCCTCCTCCTCCTCCTCCTCCTCCTCCTCCTCCTCCTCCTCCTCCTCCTCCTCGTCCTCCTCCTCCTCCTCCTCTCCTCCTCCTCCTCCTCCTCCTCCTCCCTCATCATCATCATCATCATCATCATCATCATCATCATCATCATCATCATCATCATCATCATCATCATCATCATCATCATCATCATCATCATCATCATCATCATCATCATCATCATCATCATCATCATCATCAGCATCAGCATCATCAATCATCATCATCATCATCATCATCATCATCATCATCATCATCATCATCATCATCATCATCATCATCATCATCATCATCATCATCATCATCATCATCATCATCATCATCATCATCATCATCATCATCATCCGTAGCCATTTTGGCTCAAGCTGTTTCTCCGGACTTTCGCAGGCGCCCACGCGCAGCGGTCAGCGGCGCGCGACTGGGAGATGAGCAATGGCGACGGGGGGCTGCCCGCAGGCGCGATGGCGGGGCGGCCCACCAGGCGTGGCAGTGCGCTGCGCAGGAAGGAGGAGGCCGAGGTAGGCGCCTCGGCGGCCCGCCGACGGGCGCGGGCGCGGCGCCTCCTCGCCGCCACGGCGGCAGTCGGCAAGGCGGCCAGCGGCGGCCCAGGTTCCTGGCAGGACCGGGAGGCTGCTGCGCGCCCCGCCTTGCGCCGAGCCGCCGCGGGACGCCGCGTCCCAGGCGCAATGCGGCGGCGGCGGAACGCCGCGTGGCACGCGCTGCTGGTCCCTGCGGGCGGATTCGCGCGCGCGTCCGTAGCGGGCCTTTCGCGGGCCGCTGCAGGCCCCCGCCTGGGCTGGCTGCCCTCGCTCCCGGAGGCGGCCGCGCTGCCCTTCGGCGACTACGGTGAGGTACCCGACGAGCACTGCCAGGCTCCCGGTGCCATGGACTGCCCAGTGCTGGGCGGCGCTGCCGCCACTGATGGATGGCGGCGCCCCCCCATCGTGAGCTTCGCGAACCTGGTCGTCGCCGTGGCAGTGGACGGCAGCGTCCAGACGGAGCTCCTGGGGGGCGAGGATCACCTCGATCGCCTGCGGCGGGTCTTGCGCCAGCGGCTCGAGGCGGCACAGCGGCCCGCGCTCAAGCCTGCCGCTGCCCTGTTTGCCCCGCTGCCCGAGGTGCTCCAGGTACGGATCGTTGGCATGCTATCCCTGCCCGACAGGCTGCGGTTGTGCCAGGCCTCAACTGGGGTCGCCTGGACCTTCGAGAGCAGCCCCTGTCGGCTCGCGGAGGCGCTGGAATCGGATCTGCGGGACGCGGCGCTCCTGCAGCAGCTGGAGGGCGCAAGGCTGCACAGGGACGCGAACGCCGACGTGGACCTGGGCCGCGGTTTCGGCTCCGACTACCAGCTGGACATGCTGAGGGGGGAGTTGCACCATCCCGCGTCGAACCGCACCCAGTACAGGGCTCTGGTCGCGAAGCAGGCCCAGGACATCCGCTCCCTACGGGAAGGCTGGGCTGCTGCGGAGCATGCGCTGCGGGACCAGCTCGCCACGCTCAGGGAGCAGCTGCAGGCGTACATCGCGATGAGCTCGGATGCGCCAGCGGCCGCGGGCGAGCACAACGACGACGCATCCGATGGCTCGCTCTCGTCCCTCGTGGTGGAGGATCGAGGTGATGGCGAGTTCTCCGACGGGTTCGATACTTCCGATGTCCTCCTCGATGGGACTGTGGGCCTCAGGGCCTTGCCTCCCCTGCCTGCTCTCACCGACTGCCCGATCGGTTTCAGGGCTCTCACTTGGCTGTGGGACGGCAGGGATCCCACCGACATGAGGCGCATCGCCGACGAGCTGAAGTGGGCGGCTGCGACCCCCGTTCCCGATGAGCTCGAGGGCGACACGGTGGATGTGGTTCCCGAGGGCGCCGCGGCGCCAGGAGTCCACGTGGACGATATCGAGTTGGACGACCTGCAGGCGATCATCCAGCAGCACTGCGCAGCGGGGGGGAGGCTCAGAGTCCCCCGAGGCGCTGGCCCAGCTGCTGCGGGCGACACCACTGCCCCTGCAGGAACTAACGGCGACGGGTTCGGCGACGTCGGCGGCCGATCCGTTCCCTACAGCGGCGATGGCATCGACACAGGCTTCTTGTCTGCAGGCGAGCTTCTGGAGGCGGCGGCCGCCTCGCGGTTGGCCCTCGCAGCGGCCAGCTTCCTCCTCGGGGTCCCACTCGAGGCGCCCCAGGCCTTAGACGCTCAGATGCCCGATGAGGCAATGTGCTTGCCAGTTGTTGCCGCTCTTTATCAATAATTTGGCGCTCGACACGGCCGCGTCGGTCGGCGGCGCTTCACTCTCGTGCCGAGGGGGACCCGTCGCGAAGGCTTCGCACTCGCTGGGTTCTCTCTCTGCTGGCGCCCTCGGTAGGCCGTGCACTCAGCTCTGAGCGCTGGGGTGCATGGCGCACTGATGGAGCGACCAAGGTAGCTAGGCGCACGTGCGCCCGCCCGCTGGGGGGCCTTGGTGCCTTCACGGGATCTGCTCGTGTCGCAGGCGGGTCCAAGGATCACGAATGCCTGCGCCGAGCTGCTGCCTCTGGGGGGGGAGGGACCCCGTGGCGTAGGCTGTACCCCGTGGGGCTCGGCACACGCCAGGGTTCACTCCCTCCCGCCCCTCTTGGGCAGCGTCTTACGCTCGGCGCCGTCCGCCGGCTCGCTGCAGAGCAGCCGCAGCGACGCGTCGGCGGGCCCTGGCGTTCTTGCACGGCCGTCTGATGGTCAGCCGCTCCGAGCGCCTTCGGCGCCTCCGTTTAATGTAGCCGCTGGCGCGCCTTGGGCGCGGCAGCCCGCGCAGCTTGCTGCGCTCCAGCCCGCTCTGTGCTCTGTGCCGCGCCAGGCGGAGGCCGAACCGTGGTGGTAGGCTGTGGCCGACCGTCAGGATCGCCTCCGAAAGCCACCTCAGAGCAAGTCGTCCCCGTCTGAGGCCTGGTGCCTAGGGGACTGTTGCTCTGGTGTGGCGCGCCGAGCTGTCTGCGAGCTGAGTCGCCGTGAGGGCTCGGATGCTTTGCTGACCGCCTGCCTTTGGCTGGGGCGGTCGGCGGCCTCAAGGCTTTCAGGCGATCTGCGAGTGTGCCTTGGGCACGGGTCAGGCCTTGCGTCCGCAGCGCCAGAGGGAAAGGCCATGGCTTCGGGAGGCTGTATCGAGCGGGGAGCTCCAGACCTTCTTGGATGCGTGGATCATCATCATCATCATCATCATCATCATCATCATCATCATCATCATCATCATCATCATCATCATCATCATCATCATCATCATCATCATCATCATCATCATCATCATCATCATCATCATCATCATCATCATCATCATCATCATCATCATCATCTCATCATCCTTCCCCCTCCTCCTCCTCCTCCTCCTCCTCCTCCTCCTTCCCTCCTCCCTCGTTCATGTTCCCCCCCTCCTTCCCCCTCCTCCTCCTCCTCCTCCTCCTCCTCCTCTCCTCCTCTGCCTCCTCCTCCTCCTCCTCCTCCTTCCCTCCCCCTCCTCCTCCTCCTCCTCCTCCTCCTCCTCCTCCTCCTCCTCCTCCTCCTCCTCCTCCTTGTCCTCCTCCGCCTCCTCCTCCTCCTCCTCCTCCTCTCCTCAGCCTCCTCCTCCTGCCTCCCTCCTCCTCCTCCTCCCTCATCCTCATCTCATCCTCATCCTCATCCTCCTCCTCCCCCTCCTCCTGCTCGCCGCCGAGATGTGGCTCTCTCTTCCCCCGCCCCCCCAGCCCGCTGGCCTCCCGGGCGGCCGCCGCCGCCGCCTCCTCCACGGCCGCGGCCGCCACGCACCGCAGCTCTGCCGCCGCCCGCGCCTCCGCCTCCACGGCCGCCTGTCGGGGAGCTACTGACCCGGATCAGTCCGGAGTCCAGACCCGGGTCCGTCAGGCTTTGCAGGATCCTCCTCCTCCTCCTCCTCCTCCTCCTCCTCCTTCTCCTCCTCCTCCTCCCTCCTCAGCATCATCATCATCATCCTCATCATCATCATCATCATTCATCATAATCAGCATCATCATCATCATCATCATCATCATCATCATCATCCCCTCCCCTCCTCCTCCTCCTCCTCCTCCTCCTCCTCCTCCTCCTCCTCCTCCTCTCGTTCATTTCCCCCTCCCTCCCCCTCCTCCTCCTCCTCCTCCTCCTCCTCCTCTCCTCCTCCTCCTCCTCTCTTCCTCGTCCTCCTCCTCCTCCTCCTCCTCCTCCTTGCTCCTCCTCCTTGTCCTCCTCCTCCTCCTCCTCCTCCTCCTCCTCCTCCTCCTCCTCCTCTTCCTCCTCCTCCTCCTCCTCCTCCTCCTCCTCCTCCTCATCCTCATCCGCATCCTCATCCTCATCCTCATCCTCCTCCTCCCCCTCCTCCTGCTCGCCGCCGAGATGTGGCTCTCTCTTCCCCCGCCCCCCCAGCCCGCTGGCCTCCCGGGCGGCCGCCGCCGCCGCCTCCTCCACGGCCGCGGCCGCCACGCACCGCAGCTCTGCCGCCGCCCGCGCCTCCGCCTCCACGGCCGCCTGTCGGGGAGCTACTGACCCGGATCAGTCCGGAGTCCAGACCCGGGTCCGTCAGGCTTTGCAGGATCCCGCAAGATCCTGCAGGATCCTCCTCCTCCTCCTCCTCCTCCTCTTCTTCCTCCTCCGCCTTCTCCTCCTCCTCCTCCGCCTCCTCCTCCTCCTCCTCACCCTCCTGCTCCCCCTCCTCATCCGCCACTCCTCCTCCTGATTAATAACTTCTCCCCGTCGCTCTCCTGCAGGATCCTGCAGGATCCGGCGCTCTGACTGACCCCCGTTCGCATCGACCACCCTGTCTCTTGAGCCCCGAAGCCTGGAGCATCGGCGCCGCCCGGTCCAGCTCAGCCTGCCGCACCGCGTCCCGCATCGCCTCGGGCCCAGGCTCAAACATCTCGATGGACTTTCTTTGGTACAGTGGAGGCCATTCCACAAGAAACCTCCCACAAGAAACCCAACCCTGAGACCCCAGGGCGTCCAATGATTTTTGATGTGGGAACGTCACACCTTCCATAGCAGAACCATCGAAACCCAAGAAACCCAGGGCACCCTGGAGGCAAGCAGGGTGTTTCTTGGCATGGGTCTCCACTGCACTCCGAATTTCGTTTCTAACCCCCATAATCAGGAGGGGCTCAAATCCTTCCAAACAAGAAATTGTAGACCCCCCCCCTAGACCAGCCATGAGAGGGCGGCATTGTGTCCAGACCCCCCCGGAACCTCAAAGACGGCTCCGAGCAGATCCCCCCAATAAAACCAAACCACCCAATTTGATTGTGAAATCCGGACGAGCTTTCAGCATCTGGGGGGCCCTCGCTAGGCCCCCGGAACATGAAACAACGGCTCGGGACGAAACGCCGGTCCCTGGGATGGGGTTCGGACCTCTGGGGATGCACGTCGTGAAGAAACGCAAAATCACACAACGTCGGGGGTCTGGCGTCGCCTCCAACTTGGCGTCCACCACCTCGGAGGTCGGGTAGTGGAACATCGCCGAGTCGACGTCCTCGCGGGCGGACAGGTGCGCGCAGAAGATTGGGAGCAGGACGACGACGACGGCGAGGAGGACGAGGAGGGCGGGGGGGAGGACGACGACGCGGAGGAGGGGGAGGGCGAGGATGCAGAGCAGGAGGAGGAGGACGGCGACGACGACGACGACGACAACGACGACGGCGACGACGGCGGCGGCGGCGACGGCGACGACGACGACGACGACGACGGCGACGTGGCGCCACGGAGGGGCCAGCGGCGCCCCGCGGGGCGTCTGCTTCTCAGCGCCGAGGCGGCGGCGCACGGCGGGGAGGGCGCAGCGGGGCCGAGGAGGGGCCCGCGCACGCAGGGCAGGGCCCCTGCGCGCGTCCACGCCCTGCCCTCCTCGCCCTGCCTCCGGAGCGAGGACATCTCGATGCATCTGTCGATCGATGTGTGTAGGTATCGATGTAGATGTGGTACTCGGAGAGAGCATAGAAATGCGTATGTGTGTAGAGTCATACATACATGTGTACACCCATACATACATACATTCACACATACAAACATACCTACATGCATACATGCATACATGCATACATGCATACATGTATACATGCATACATGCATACATGCATGCATGCATGCATGCATACATACATACATACATACGCCAACATCTACATGCACACACATCCGTCTATACATACACCCATACACACATACATATATACATAGATACGCACATGCAGTCATCCATACATACATACATACATACACACATACACATGCATGCGTGCATGCATATACCTTTATAGGCCTAGACACATGTGTAGTTATACATGCACATATACAAACATAACTGCATATGTGCACAAGCATACATGCACACGCATATGCAACCATATATGCATTCATACACACATGCATACATACAATCATACATGCATCCGCAAATGCATACACAGACATGCAGACGTACATGCACACATGCTTATAAAACTGCATACAAGCATACAGATAAACGTGCATGCATGCATGCATGCATGCACGTGCACATGCATACGTACATACGTACATACATACACACATGCAGACATACATGCATACATACATTCATACAGTTATACATGCATACATACATACACACATGCATACATACATACATGCATGCATACATACGTACATATATGTATATGTACAGCCATACATACAAGCATGCATGTATGCATACATACATGCATGCAGACATGCCTGCATACAGGCATGCACACATACTTATATACATACATGCATGCATGCATGTATGCCTACATACATAGGTGCATACATACATACATGCATGCATACATACATACACACATGCATACAAACACAAACGTCTATACACTTATGTATATATATATATATATAAATAACTATATGTAAATACATACAAAACGCCGACGTGAATCAAACCAGGCCCCACGTCGAGCCGCATCGGCAATGCATCGGCGATGCGGCGCGATCCTCCGACCCCATCTACTCGGACCCCATCGACGAGGCCTAGATCCCCAGACATCTGGCTGCTCCAATCTTTCCGATGCGTGGGCCCTGGAGGTCCGGACCACTTCCCCAGAGCCGGCTTTTCGTCCTGAGTCGTCTCTTGACGCTCCCGAGGCCCGGCGAGGGCCCCCCGAGGCCGAACATGGCCAAGAACCGCCCGCTCCAATTTTTGTCAGAGCGTCGGATCTCTGGGACGCGGAGGAGGAGGAGGAGGAGGAGGAGGAGGAGGAGGAGGGAGAAGGAGGAGGAGGAGGAGGAGGAGGAGGAGGAGGAGGTGCGACGCTCTGGAAAAATTGGACGCGGCGGCGGCGACGGTGACGGCGCACGCGGGCGCGCGTCCTCGTCCAGCGCGCGCCGGGCGCCCCTGCCCGCGGCGCCCAGCGGGCCGCCGCCGCTGCCGCCGAGGGGCGACCGCCGGCAGCAGCGGCCGCGGTGCACCGCCTGGATGCGCGTGGCCGCCTGGCGGAGGGCGCCGTCGCTTACTGCCTGACAGACCACCCCAACCCAACCCGAAGACCCGAATTTCGCCCCAATGTCGGTTTGGGGGGGTACGGGCTTAATATATATATATATATATATATATATATATATATACATATACACACACATGTCTGTTTTTGACATGGTCCCCGACACCTCCCCCACTGGAAATGGAGGGCAAATCGGGGCCTTCGGGTTGGAGTGTGATGGTTTGGTGGGCGGTGAGTCGCCACCGCGGCCGCCAAGGGTTGGCCCCCGTCGAGGGGGCCGCTGAGCAAATCTGGCGGGGTGGATGCACTAAGATCCTAAAGGAACCCTGGGACACACGAAGAAATAGATATAGATACCAGGAAATTCCTTAGATTCTCCCATCTGTTCTGGGTTTTCGTCGTCCCACTTCGCACATTTTCCCATATTTTCAATGTGTTCACCTTCCCCCCCCGCACTTCGCATGTTGTCCCGCATTTTCAGAAGGATCTACGGTTACTTGTGTCTGTCTGGTTTCCCTCCTGACCGTCGAGGGGACCGCGGAGCAAATCTGGCGGGGTGGATACACCGAGATCCAGGCGTTGCAGCCTTTTCGGGGAGACGCAAGACTCGGGTTCGGGGAACTCGGGCTGGCCGGACGGGGCCAGCATGAAAATGACAAAACGCAGTCTGAAATTTGACGCGAGCTCCAGCTGCAAGCATCCCACGAAAACTGCACCGTCAAAATCTAGGACGGGTTCGCCGAAAAGCGTCGGCAAGCCCGAGTTCTGGCGTACCCCAAGGACCCTCCCCCAGGCCGATGCGACTCGGACTAGGCATCCGAAAGGTAGGGCCTCGGGCCGCGGTCGTGATCTTTGTTCGCGGTGTTGCCAGTTTTTCTCGCAGCGTCGGATCTCCGGGCACGGTCCGTACACGTCGTTCATTTCTAATCGTGTTCATTTCTAAGTGTGCTCGTGTCTAATTGTTCCTGGCCCCCTAGTGGCCAGGAAGAGGCCCAGGATAGAACAATTAGAAATAAAAGGTCCTGCCCCAAAAAAGAATCAAAGAACTCTCGAAGACTTAGAAGTAAACCATGTGCACCTCTTGCTCAGCGTGTCGCGGCGGCGGCCCCAGCGACACGCAGCAAGCTGCGGGCGGATAGATCGCGTGCCGCTCCGCTCCCCGGGCGGCAGGCCGAGAAGCGCTCGGGGGCTCTGAGGCTCGGGACCTGGGACGCGGTGTGAGGTCGGGGCTGTCCCCCTACAGGCGGGCTTTGGGACGGAAAAGCAAACATAGCCAGAACGCGTTCGAACATAATCCAAAAATGCCAGAAACATCGTCCCCATCTTATTTGTT
This sequence comes from Prorocentrum cordatum, assembly GCA_963575745.1. Lineage (NCBI taxonomy): Eukaryota > Dinophyceae > Prorocentrales > Prorocentraceae > Prorocentrum > Prorocentrum cordatum. Next base: position 105,314 of record CAUYUJ010000853.1, read on the forward strand.
GTGGCTACTGTGGAATATTCCTCCAGTGGAAGGACAGGCCCGATTGACACGTGGCAGGGCGTGTCGCGGCGACGCGTGCCGGGCAAGAACTTGAGCAAGGGACCGACCGTCCTGGCATTCCTATACCTGTAGTCCTACCACGAAATGTTCTCAGAGACCCCAACTGTTCTAAGAACCAAAACAGTGTTCCTAGAACACAAACCCGATGTGTTAAAACAAGAGAGACTCAAAAAGGTTCGTAGAACTTTGTCTGGTAGGGCTACCTTGTCTTGTTTCATCACATCGGGTTTATGCTCTAAGCACATTGTTTTTGTTCTTAGAACATGTTGGGGTTCTCAGAACATTTCGTGGAAACCACAAAGGGTTCGTAGAACATTGTCTGGTAGGGCTATAGGCGAGCCAGGACGCTTCGCCGCTGCGTGAAGAACCGGCGGCGCGGCACCCCGACATGCCGAGCAGAGGCTCCCGGCAGCAGAGAGAGGCAGTCGCCGGGCGGAACGGGGCGACTCGGCCTCCCTCGCCCCCCCCCTCGTCACCACTGTCCTCCCTCCATTCACGAATCCTCACTCATGTCTCCTCCTCCTCCTCCTGCTCCTCCTTCTCCTCCTCCTTCTCCTCCTCCTCCTTCTCCTCCTTCTCCTGGCCCTTCCTCATCATCCCCCCATTCGTCCTTCCAACCAGGGGGCCGCCGAGCGCCGACGGGCGCTGCTCAGAGGAGGGGGAAGGGGGCATGTCCCGCGTCGGGAGCGGGGGGGACATCGTGGCCAAACGCGGGCAACGCGTTCCTCGTCCTGCAGTGGCGCCCGCAGGGGCGCGTAGGCGCTGCTTGGAGGAGGAGAGGGAGGAGCCATGTCCCCTGCCCAGACCCCCGACGTCGTGAGTTCTATCACAACGTCGACCCCCAGAAGTCTGGACCCCTTCCCCGGGACCGATTTTGAATTCTTAATTCTGCATCGTTTCTTGACGGCCCCGAGGCCCGGCGAGTGCCCCCGGAGGCCGAAAATAGCGAAACGCCTCCCGTCATGATTTTTCACGACGCGAGGGGGTCTGGGTGCCAGGAGCGGGGGGGGCATCCTGGCCCTGTGCGCGGGCAGCGTGCTCCTCGTCCTGCAGTGGCGCCCGCATGGGCTTCTCAGGCGCTGCTCGGAGGAGGGGAGGGGGTGGGGGGGGCATGTCCCGTGCCAGGAGCGGGGGGGACTTCGTGACCTGGCGCGGGCAGAGTGCTCCTCGTCCTGCAGTGGCGCCTGCAGGGGCTCCGACCCAGAGAGCGTCGCCGCGGCGGCCCTTCAGCCCAAACCTGCGCCGGCCCTCGGCGGCCCCTGGGCGACGCAGCGCAGCAGAAGGGCGGTAGCGGCGCGGGCGCTGTCGAGGGCTCGAGGCGGCAGGGCCGCCTGGCGTCGCCCGAGAGCTCGAGAGCTCGAGGATCGAGACTCAACGGGTCTGAGATCGAGCACATCGAGGATCGAGATCGAGGATCGAGGATCGAGATTCGAAGGAATCGAGGATCTGATCATCGAGCACGTCGAGGTCGTGGGGCATTCTCGGCCCCATGTTGGCCCTCCTGGCGCGCCCTCGTCGACACGGCTGGAAGCACCTCCGAAGAACATGGCCAAAACGGACCTCAGGAGACGTTTTGGACGTCGTCGTCGTCGTCGTCGGCGGCGGCGGCAGCGGATCTCAGTCCGGAGGGAAGTAATAGTATCTCCAGGGAAGCGGTCGGGACCTCTGGGGCCGCGGATGGAAAAAACGGCTGGGTGGGAGGAGGAGGAGGAGGAGGAGGAGGAGCAGGAGGAGGAGGAGGAGGAGCAGGACGAGAAGGGGGAGGAGGAGCAGGAGGGAGGAGGAGGAGGAGGAGCAGGAGGAGGAGGAAGAGGAGGAGGGAGGGAGGGAGGAGGGAGGAGGAGGAGTAATAGGAGGAGGAAGAGAGGAGGAGGAGGAGGAGGAGGAGGAGGAGGAGTAAGAGGAGGAGGAGGAGGAGGAGGACGAGGAGGAGGACGAGGAGGAGGCGGAGGCAGAGGCAGAGAGCAGGCGCCGCAATGCCGAGCGGGTCGCTCGGGCGCCGGCAGCGGCAGCGGCGGCGGCAGCGGCGGCGGCGGCGGCAGCGGCGGCATGGCCTTATGCTGTTCCCATCGTACTTGAGGACCACATCCCAGGAATAAGCTTGAGCACTCAGAAAAGTATCGAAACGAGGTCAAACGAGTATTGCCTCCCAGGGCCCGACACGTGGAACATCTCCAGCTCCGGTACTTCCTCGGCGCTCGAAACTCTTTCTGGTGGTCGAGGCTAGAAAGTAGGTTGGAAGATCAGACGCATGGCCGCAGGAGAGTGGGAAACGTCGAGAAGGTCTGGTTCAAGACGGGTGATTTCGACGCCTGTTGGGGCGCCTCAGGTTGAGGGGTCTCAGGACTAGCGAAACCAACCTTATCCAACGAACCCTTCTGGCAACCTCCGAGAGAGAAAGACAGAGCGGTGCCCGCGCACCGGCCCATCCCAATGAGGTGTTGCCAGAGGCGTCCCTGGCCCAAGCATGTCCCCAGGAGCTCCCGGGAAGCCCAGGTGGTACTCCAGAGCACCCTGCTCTAGGGCGCCCAGCTCCGCGCTGCACGCTGCGCGAAGCAGCGCGGAGCGCGAAGAGCTTCGCGCTATTACGCCGCCCCCCCCCAGGGAGGAGAGGAGGACGAGGAGGAGTCGGAGCCGAACCGCGAAGCGCGAAGCACGAATCAATTCGCGCCCTCGAGGGCGCCCGTGACTCGCGAGGCCCAGGGGGGCAACTGGGGCGAGCAGCTGGGGACACGCAAGGCCAGGGAGGCTCCAAGCGACGCCCCGATCCTGCAGGCCCAGGGTGGTCCCGGCTGGGATCGGCGCAGGCCTGCAGCCAAGACGCATGGCAAGGATGCGCGGTGAGGCTGCAGAGAGCCTTGGAGGGCCATGCTGACGATCTGCGAGCAGGGCTGGCTAGCGAAAGCTGCTGCCAAAAATAAGCCGACGGGGCCAGGATGCAGGGGTAACCTTGGAAAGTTGCTCATCCTCACTACGGTAGGTTCGTGCGGTGTCGGGTCGCGCAAAGGTTTCGCCACCGCGCCGATCGGCCAAAATTACATCGGTCGCGGCCCCGATCGTTCAAGCCCGAGTCCCGTCGGGCCCAATGGCGTCACCGTTTCCCCCATCGGCGCCTGCCGCGTCGCAGCGCCTTCGGCCTTGAACGCCCTCGCTGGCGCCGCCCGCGCGCCAACGCCGCAGGAGCCTGCCATCCCTGCGGGAGGAGGAGGAGGAGGAGGAGGAGGAGGAGGAGGAGGAGGAGGAGGAGGAGGAGGAGGAGGAGGAGGGGGGG